>JAPYZJ010000156.1:0-64032 GCA_030522765.1 Ophioninae sp. B BG-2022a
TGTTTGGAAAAGGTTTTTGCCTGACTTAAATAATGGCGTTGGAATCATATCGATATCTCTTATAGTTTTCCCGGAAAGTTCACTCGAAAAATGGCAAAAAAGAGGCCAAAGGGGTATGTATGGAAAAATTGGCAAAAATCGATGGTCCAACTTTGAAATTCTACCAAAAATCGAAAAATCATCGGATTGGAATTTTTCAAAAAGCATTTTGAAGAGAAAACCATACCGAAGAGATTGAGCACAGAGTGGAGTGCCAAATCCTGAAGGAAAAAAAGTTATCGATGATTTAGTGAAAAAACTTTTTTCCCCAAAAATCCAAAAAAAATGTGGATTTTTAATATTTTTTTTATAGGTCCATTTCGATGTAATTTGATCCCCTGAGCACGAATCCACCATTTATTTCCCCCAAAACCCAAAATTTCCATAAAAAAATCGTGTTTTTAGTAGTTTTTTACGTATTTTTCATAGAAATTTCAGGTTTTGGGGGAAATTACTGGTGGATTCGTGCTCAGGAGATCAAATTACATCAAAATATACCATTTAATAATTCAGGGGTTAATCCGGGAACCATAAATGCTTATATCAATCGACTCAGAATTTCACGGCCAACTCCCAATTTCAATGATGCCATTCTAACGTGGAACACTCTGTGTATTCTCCTCACCCCAGTTTCAACCTCAATATAGGATCGGGTGGTGGAATTTTTAGGAAATAAATCTCGATTTCTCGAAACCTACTTGCTTCACATTCCTACCGGTGTTACTCTATGTAATCATTGGACAATGGTAAACCCTTACAAGATTTCCTGTCGAGGATCGTGATGATATTCCCTCAGGATCGCAAGCTGGCTTTCCATGCTGGGACAAAGCGCCAAAGCGACGTGTTGATCCATAAACTACGTATTGTTTGCGACACAAAGGTGCCTTGAGCGTTGCTCATTGGATCTAAGCTGGTACATAGGATAACGTATTGTGCTTTCGTCTTCCATATCCGGTCGACTATCAAGTTCTCGACGAGCAATATCCTCTGGCATTGATAAGGAAAACAATGAAACAGGACCTATAACTGGACGAGAAATATGTACCGATCTTTGAGACCGATTCGCTCTCTGATGCTGATCGATGAAATCCATAACGGGTCACCAATATTCCTGTTTTTTTTTCAGAATTTTACAACCAGGTTTATCATTCATCCATAATCGATAGAGAAATATTTCTGTTCATTTTTATTTTATCGAAAATCTAGAGTTACTTTCAGTTGGCTATTTTATTTTTTTCCAATTCCAAAAGTGTATCCGGTCGTAAAAAATATTTATAATTATACTGCAATAACACTTTTTACTTGCCATTTAAAATAATTCAATTTTTCAACATCGCCCATAGCAATCGATTTTTTTATGAATTATGCTACCAAAGTGTATAATTATTCCACAGTGAAAAAAATCAAATGAAATTTTCCCTAAAACTGGTATTCAACGAAAATCGAACCATTCTCCATAATCAACGAAACAATTTCCATTAGCTTTTCATCGACTTCAAAAACTATTTTCTGAAAACACTTTTCTTTATACCAAAAACAAACAAAAAATAGAGATTCTTTCGTATTCTTTCAGGATTACAGGAAGATAATAAAAATCCAGGTAAACCGGGGCGCGATATTGATGTTACCGAGATGCGGCGAGGATAATGGTACTTGCGTACAGACCAGAGATGAGAGCACGTACGAGCATTATCGGGCATTTAAAAAAGGCAAAATTGCACGAAGAGCTTCGGCACTTGGTTCAACTTAGCCCGAGCCCTCGTTGAGTGCGCATCTCGAGTGAAACAGCAAGAAGGGCACCGCCGAAACTTTAAGTGCTGGAATGGTCGGTTTTCGAGAGAAAATGTATACGAGAGAAAAAAACGGATACGCCGGTGATGAAGGAAAACAGTGGCGGGTCATTGCGATGCTTCTCTTTAACCTCTTTCAAGCTGCATAATTTATGAGATCCACGTGCATCGCGCTGCGCGTTAAGAGGATAATTATTCGGTGTTTCCCAACCGCTAATTCGACGCCGTTGATTTCATCCCGGAAGCGTGCACGTACACGAACTTTATTCAAATAATAAAGTGACTTTGTACCAAAAACTCTAAGATTTCTCAAATTTTCAAAAATCGCGACGATTTTGTGACCAGAATTATAAAATGCTTTGCAATATTTTATAATAAACGTTAGGTACATGTTTAAACAATTAATATTTGTAATAAACATTAGCATTTACAATAAACATTAACATTTTAAGGTTAACATTTATAATAAACGTTAACGTTTGTGATAACATTGATATTAGTAATAAACAATACTTTGTAACAAACATTAGAAAAAAGAAATCCATAATTTTTCCCATAGATGGCTTTAGTCTGTATCTCGCGTGATTCAAGTTCGATCGGATTACACTAAATACCGTTATAATTATGAGATTCCGTACTAAACAAACTTTAGCGACAGTTTAGTGATTGATCGACTCCAGAAAATAATGGATTTCTTTTTACTACGCCTAACAATATTATTCAGTAATATCTTAAAGCTTTTACAAAAGATAATGATCAAAGTAGAGGGTGATCAGAAAGTGATCGATTGATAAGAACAATGGGTTAAAATCAGCCAAGTGTAAAACTATGGAAAAATGACTGTAGTTACGATTATCCTTGAACTTTGTGGTGACGAAACCACGCAATTTCCGGGACTAATTATCAAACTGTCCGCGCGACGAGTATGGTTACACCATCGTTCAGGGTTTCGAACGTACACCTGAATATGCACACGAACACAAGAGCACAGGGGTCGTTGGTGATCCACATAGAGAATAGGAAACGCAGCCCTACTCTCGTGTCACGCGAGCCTTCGAACCCAATGCTGGTTGAGGGTCGCTCGTGCACGTTTAACGACAAATGGTACAGTCATCGGTTCTTTATGACCAGGCCGTAAAAAAAAATTATAGTTATTGGAGTATCGCGATTTTTATCGTTCAACCCTAGTTTTTTTTAACTCTCTCTCTCTTATTTTTTATTCGCGAAATTCGAGAATGAACAACAGATAAATAACCGAACATCGCGATCAATGGGAACGTGATTAACGGAATTCATACGAAAACTGAACCAAGCTTTCCATTAGCCCCGATTCATTAACCCAAACAAACCCAAACATTGAATTATTTCGACAGCTGTCACTCGTTCAATTATCCAGCAGGGTTATTCAAAAACAATGAGATATCGATATAATTAGAGGAATGAAAAACCCTCATTGTTCGAGGGTTTCGAATCGAGACGATGATCACGTGTCCTCGAGATTATTCGTTTCAAAACGAACACGTCCCGTGGTTCGAGAAATATTTTTCAATGCATTTTCACTCGTGTATTTTTGATGCAAATATTCCAATGCCCGATTGCCTCGATTGTCCGGAATCGAAATATACGTCACTATATCCAATAAATTTGATGATAACGACCGGTTCGAATGGACGATCCTATCTAAAGATAATAACATTTTTGGATTGCGAATTTGTAGGCAACGAGAGAAAGCACTATTTTCTCATCGATATACGGTACGACAATAAATAGATGAATGGACAAATGAAAATGGAAAAAATGTCGTGTCTGGGCAAGAGTATCAGTGACTCGGAACTGGTAATAAAATACCTCGTGATTAACCAACAAGATTACGTTCCCTGACCAGCTTTTATCTTACCTCACACCACGAATTAGCCACTACACTGTGCCTACGTTTTATGCCCATCCTTCGTGGATATCATTAATTACTGCTCTGTCCCCTTAATTCTGTCAGCGTTAATGGACGTACATTAATGTATATAAATATACCGGAGATGTAATCAAACTCGCATCATGAGATACGAATGGCAAAAATATGCTTCAATTTATTATTATCAAATGAAATATGCGGAGAAGAAAAAATCGTTCTTTCGTTATTTATCTTCGTAAAAAAAAAACCCTCATTTTATAGAACTTATTTTTTCGTGACGTCTGGAGTGAGCAATCAACAATACGAATGTCTTGAAAATAAATAAGTATTCAAGTTAGAAAAAACAAAAACCCTTTTATCGTATAAAATCTCCACGATTAATTTATCAATTTTGCAAATGCATTTAATAATTATCAAAAACCACTTCGATCGTAAACAATCGATGATGCAAATGAAAAAGAATTTTTAAATATCCAAAACTATAATAAATATGAAAACGAACGTTTTTCAATGGTCGATTCGTATTGTCAATAAACGTATCCAATATTTGCTCTCATGGAATTTAAACGTCACCAAACGTCACCCTTCAACCAACCCGAAATACTTTCTCCGACTGTTTCCGATACAAAAACAAATGGCTTTCCTCAAATATGTTTCTACAATTGTACTAAATAATCCAAAATAAATATCAAACTGAAATTCAAAAAAAAAAAACCATTGCATCACCGACGAAAATGGACGGGAACGTGGTCCGATATTCAATCATATATATATATATGAATTGAAACATACGTGATATCAAAAAGCTTCACAAAATCGTCAAAAAATGATTTTAAAAAAATCGACTCACCGATCATCGTAGACAAAACCGGCGTTGAGCGTGTTGTAATAAAGTGCAGCTGCAACGATGGCGCAGGCTACAGCGAGGATATCCATGTCACATCGCGGCCTCGGCTTTTCGAGGATCGTTGGCCTTAGCCTCTTAACTTGTTGCACGTTAGCGAAGGCTCTCGTAACGAGGGTAGTTCTTCTTCTTCTTCTCCTTCTCCTCGGGGCTCTTTGGTCGAGACAGGGGGTGGTGGTGGTGTTGCTGGTGTCGGTGACGACGTCCGGCGAGCAGGGGGCGAGATCGTGGCCCGTCGCCTTCGCCGTCGCGCGCACCACCCGATAAATCTCGGAGATGCGAGAGACCGACGGAAAGGCCCAAGCTATCGCGAAACAAAAATTGCCAAACGAATCCCTCGGCAGTATCAGGATTGACCTGATCCTCGAGATCGTCCGTTCTTCAGCGATCTTGGCCACTTTAACGCGACACGGTAAATCCACGATAAATCTTGGTTATTTATCACCTCGACGAAAATTGTGAAAATTCGATTTTTATAAACATATATATTTTTTTTTCTTTATCCTTTGTTTATTAATTTGTTGATTGATTTATTTTACGCGACTACGTTTATACGATTTATCACTACGAATTATCTGCCAACTCTCTAATCTAAGATTTCGTCAATGACAAATAAAATTCTTCTGCCCTTGTAAATAAAACACACACAAACACTTCACGAAACGATACTCGAGGCGTATCCACTTTTGACACTTTGGGCGAGATATGATTATCTCGAGCCCTCGATTACGATACGAAAAACGGTTTTCAAGTTATCCGAGTCAATACGTGTACTGTTCCACCTGGGATGTCTGATAGAACTTTGCTGAAAAGATGACTCTGGTGCCACGGTTGAAATAATCACAATGATCGAGTGACTTTTCCTTGGGTTTGTCAACTTGTGCCGAATGAGATTGTCCAGCTGGAGTTACTTGGCTTCTTTTCTCAGGTTAAAAATATTGGAGATTCGTTATTATCCTTGATAATCATTTATCAGTATTGCGGTTCGTTGTCGAGAAGCTCCAGTTTCCAATGATTCCAGTGAGTTTCTGGATTCGTCCGCTTGGAGTCTACAAAGCTGTTTCTTTTTTTTTTCTCCTGGCTCCAATCAATTCTTTTGGTCAATGGCACTCTCTTTTTCTTTTTTTTTTTATCCAACCAAAACGTTCACTTTTTCGTCCGTCTGACCAGACATTATCTACTTGGAAAACGGATTGGAAGCTTTCAGCTCATCTCACCCCCGATTTCACTTTTTTTTCGTTTTTCCTTGGTTAAAAAGTGAAAATCACACACGATAAATTTCACTAGGCGTAAATCTTTGTTTATCAACGCGGTAACGATCGTGATCCTTCGTCGTCTCGGATGTGACTTTCCGAAGAGAAGATATCCGGAAAGTTCGTTTTTATTTCGTTTTTGACCGGATCCGATCGAATCTGCGCGAGAAGTTGGGCCCGCGCTTTGTAATTGAGACGCGAGCTCTCGCGATAACGAAAACACCGTCGAACCTCGTCGATAACGGTTTGAACGGTCACGGGGTACCGGAGACCCGGGACGCGGCGCATGTTACAAATGCTATCGCGAAACTGTCGTCCACCCCCCTGCGAGAGAGAGCTTTATACGCGGCGCGGAAGAGACGGGGGCATCGATCGGACAGGCGCTTGCGCCTGGCTGCCTACCTCTCTCGAGTCCCCTCTCCCATCTCTTTCTCTCCCGCTGTTATCAGGCTCGAGCTCCCTGCGCTATTCGCGCTTACACCGTACCCCCACTCCACCTCTATTCCTATAACTCGTATTGTGTACACACATAAACGCGAGCCAAGATTAATTTGCATAATTAAAATTAAGTTTATCCGAGTCGAACGAAATTTATTTGACGTGTAAACGCAGAAGCTGTTTGGTCTTGTTTCAGACTAGGCTATGACTAGTTTCACCCCACAACGACGTTCCTCTAATTCTCAAAAGAAATTTATCACCGCCTGGTATTTTTTAAAATTCTTTTCCTTTTTTCTGACTTCGGAGAAATTTTATCATTTTAGGTTACGGTACCAATGCTCGTATGAGTCCCACTGTCCGGACATTAGTTCGAATGTTTTAATATATTCGCAATTTACAGGAAAAGCAAGGAAAATAATAATGAGTAATAATAATAGTGAATTAATAACAATAATAACATGTTCAAACATTGGGACACGAATGTGTCCGAACACAGGAACAAAAAAATAATTGCTATCCAAAAACTATCCAATTGGCAATTATTCAATATATTTAATTGAAAATATTTGATTGTCCGGCGTTTAATGTATGTGTACTGAAAACTAGAATTCACGGGCTTGATAGTAGTTCCGATTATTCTCCTTAAAATCCATCCTCAAATGAATAATAAATTCTTCAACTTCAACAACTCTTAACCGTCCGAGCATTGGTATAATCATAATTTTTATATTACAATTTTTTAATTAACTTTCAAATTAAAAACTACCCTAAAAAAATTAATGGAAAACTTTGAATTAAACTGAATTAAAATTTTTTTAATTAACCTTTAAAAAGTAATTTTTAACCTTATAATTTATTTTGGTTGTACAAAGAATGCCTGCAGAAGCAAAAGAGAACTATTGCGTTACGGAGCGTGCTTTAACCCTACTATTTACGTTCGAGAATTTTTGGGTCGGGAACGTAAACAAGCTCGCGCGGCCTTCGAGCCATTCGCACGATTTGTTTAGTACGATGATAGTAATATTTACGTTCGGGCCGATCATCTACTACAGCCTATACCTGTATTTCTCGGTTAAGGGGGAAACGAATAGTCGCCCTTTTTAAATTCATTTCCATGGTTTCGTGCAACAGAAATAATATCGTTAATTGGGAATGCAACTGGAATGATTTTAATACAGTGAAATAAAAATGGATACATTGTACACGGTTCGTATTGGAATTCACTACGTGCTGCAGAAAATATTTGAGTTACGTTGGTGCGGGCATGCGTTCAATCAGCGATATTTTTAGAATTTCATAAAAAATACTCTGCTGAAATACACGGTCGAATGAAGCGTTGATTATCTCAAAGAATTCCTTTACATCGTTCGGTTTTTTTTTATTCGTGTATTTGTTAGAGATTGTATTGAAACTCATATATCTAAAGGAATATGAAAAAATCGAATGCAATGAAAATTAGCACAATATAGAATTTCGAATTAAAACGAAAATAATTGTATAAAGTGATTTTAATAAAAAGATTTTTTATGGCATTTTACCTTTTTATTACATATTTATTATCTATTTACCCCAAATCCTCAATATTGTTATTAAAAATCATCAAAAATTTATTAAATGCACTTCTTTAAGAAAAATGAAAAAAAAAACGTAAACTTTAATTTAACAACCCTTTAAAACGTTGCCAGTATCATTGCACATAATTCTCGCCTTTTGAATGTTAACTGATACAAGGAAGCACAAAGAAACGATTCATCCAATTTTTTTCATTTCACCCATAGAGATTCCGTCTTTTCGTTACAGTCGGTTGATAGCCCAGTGATGAAACAGCAAAATCAACCCTCGACGTCACCGAGGGTTTTCACCCCTCGGATCGTTCCACCTATTTAAAAAAGTTACCCAATAGCTTTCAAAGCTGTATAATTTCGTTTTTCCAGTATACCCGAACTGGATTTCGGGGGATAGAGTCCCAGCTTAGAAAGGCCCTCATATGACGAAGTATACTCGTCAGAATAAATGGAAAAATCGTGTGGGCACTTTTTTTCACTGAACACTGCTTTTTATCTAACTTTTTCTTAGGGTATTTTTTCATGATTAGATTGAGATAATGAGCTAATGGAAGCACCCCTGTGGTCTTGTGACTCTGGTGTAATAATGTTTCTTGTACATTTTAGAAATTCAGAGGGAGATGGGAGAATACGTACATTTCCGATATTGAGGGTTGCCATGCGATTCCCCTTCCCTCAACCTCGCTTTTCCCCTCGTTGCAATATTCTTAATGTACCCACGTCGTTCAATCGTACTGGCAAACTGATATCCTGCTGCGAAACGCGTTTGGGATTCAAGAAGGTACAATTGTAACGTTTCAGCAAGAATAAAAACCCAGTGGATCGATTAATTTTACAAATCGAATAACTATGAACGGTAAACACTCTCATCATCACGAATCGCGTTACAAGCGACATTTATTAGCTGGTTCGTCATTAAAGCTTTGCGAGGATTGTTCGACCTAATATTCCCCAATACGCGTTATCCCATATGAGAATTCTCCATGTAACGTCAACATAATCCAACGAACAACGTGCATGTTTGATCATTGTTTCAATACGAAAGTACCTGTATGGATTCGATGCCAATTTCACAATCCGAAACAGTGGACCCATCAAATTATACAGTTAAGGGTTGTTTACTGGAGTTCTGTTATCACTTGATGATCAATCTTCGTCAATGAAATTTCGGTCATTGTAGCTTTCAACATTTCAAAGTCTCCTTTCGTTTCGGGAATCAAAAGTGGTTTTTAATATTTTACAGTATTTTCGTAATTTTTTTGCGATTTTTCGATAAGTTTGGTTTCCAGGAAATTCAAGAATCCAGCTTTCCAGAAATTCCAGCAAATCCAAAGATCCAGCCTTCCAGAAATTCCAGCAAATCCAAGAATCCAGCCTTCCAGAAATTCCAGCAAATCCAAGAATCCAGCTTTCCAGAAATTCCAGGAAATCCAAGAATCCAGCTTTCCAGAAATTCCAGGAAATCCAAGAATCCAGCTTTCCAGAAATTACAAAGAATCGAAGAAGCAGAAAAAATTAATTGTCCCCCAATCGTTTTTGTAATCAGTCTGCACTTCTCCAATCCAGTCATTGGGACCACTTTTATCTCCCACCATCAGGAGGAAACCCGTTGATCATCGTATGTAGCAAATGAGGGGTGAAAAAGAAAGAGCAAACGAAAGAAAGAGGATAATAGGAGCGAGTAAGAGGAAGAACTCGGTCCCGAATCTCCATATTTATCTTTCCCCTGGGAAAGATAAAAGAGCAAGCATCCCACAGTCTACCAAGGGGGCAGTACCTTACGGCGGGCTTTCTCACCACCGGGGATCTAGTCCCAGTAGTTCATGAACCACGTTCGTTTTGTGTTGTACAATTCGTCCTTATGACCATACGTGAATCATCATCCATTCCATTATATCCTGATTATTATTGTCTTCGTCGTCACCTCGACGGAAATGATTGTTTTGCGGTTGGAAACTTGATTTTGAAAATATCTTATAGCTAAGTTTCAGTTTTTGACAGCTGCACTGTTTGAATACACAAACGAAACAAATTTGACTTCCCAAACAAACCCAAACAAAAATTAAGCAAGTCTGACTTTCCAAACAAACCCAAAAAAAAAATTAAGCAAATCTGACTTTCCAAACAAACCCAAAAAAAAATAGAGCAAATATGACTTTCCAGTCGACGCAATTTGGAAAATCAAAAATAAACAAGTAAAACTGTTCTCTTTACGGAAAGTTCTCGATTGTCCGCTCTGAACAAAGCGCAAACTTCCAAAATGAATTCTCGATGACAAATAATCGCGTTATAAAAGCAGACGATCCACTTCACCCTCGTTCACCAAAAAGTCACGTGACAAAAGCTTTGCCATTTGTGATTCGAAACGCGAAGCAATTTCGAGAAAAAAATTCGTAGCCACGAATACCCACGATTTACAAGACGAGAAAGATAGTTGTGAATCGATAACGGGCAGTTGAAGAGTCGACTCGATGGAATCGATCAACCACGAAGAAACCACACGCTCGTGCATCCGATAACAGAGAAAAAAGGGTGGAGCTGGGTTAAAGAATAACGAGATACGAAACGGGTGGCAAAGCCACTATAGAAATGCCCCCGTCAACCTTTCACCTCACGTTTCCAATTTGCGTTTTGCATGCTCCGATGCGAGAGATAGACCGGAAGCTGCGAACGTGTACAGCGTGTGCTCGTGATACTTCAGTAGGAAAACATCCACGTTCTTTTTTTTTTTTCATGCTTTCTGTCTCTTTTGGTTGAACCCAGGTCCCACAAAGTTGTTCCTTGGGTACCATCCCTACGGCGTTGATAAGGTGATGACGTGAGAAAAAGATAGACCGAAAAAGATGGTGAGAAAGCTTGGGTAGTGAGATACGCATCAATGTCGAAAAGATGTTACCATAGGCGGCACACATAGGTGACATTGAGGTTCGTCGAAACCCAGGGGGAAAAAAAAAAGAACGCGCTAAAACTAATATAGAACGTCATCGTGAAGAAAAGGATGGTGGAGGTGACAAGTGGGGATGGAAAGTAGGGGTGTAACGATAAGTCATAGAAGAGGGATGGATCGTTCGGGAGAACAGTGGCGCCGCGTTGCGCCACGAAACTCGTACTCGGCAAGGCGCCGGCGTCCGGCAACCCCCAGGGTAGGAAAACCAACAGGTATCCGTCGCCTGAACGAACGTGACACCTACCCCCCTCTCTCTCTATCTCTGTTTCCCTCTCGGCTGGTCTTTCCTCCGATTCCCCCGCAAGCGCACATACCTCGGGCCCGTTTGAGAAACCCTTCTAGCATGCCAAGCTGCTGCGTTGACCTGTGACCTTACTGGACGTCGTATCATCCCCAAACCAACGCTCTTCCGACCAATTTGTTTCTCCATCCATTCATACTCTCTTCCATAACTCGATCGTTGAACTCGAGGTAACCATCGTGATTGAAAATGAGAGTTTGAAAAAACACTCCAGCTTCCAAGTCAAGAATTACCCAATCTTCGATTACTGCAATTACGACCATTTTGGATGTTTCGATACCACCGGTCATTTTTACAATCCAAAAGCATTATAAACTTCCATTTTCCTCTTTTTTGCTTAAGCCTGGCGCGACATTACGACCCAATACTCCTGTCAACGTGCCAAACCGGTAAATAGAGCCCGAAAGTGACATCGAATATTGAAGAATTCCAAAGCGAGTAATCAAGCTTGAACAACTCGTCATCAACATCCGCGTTTCCACGGAGTGCCTTCGATTTCATTTGCATCGAGAAAAATGGTTGTACAAGAGGAGGTGCATTGAACCGATACACCGTACCTGTCAAGCTTACAACCAGTGTCTGATGGAGAGTACGATGAGCGTTATTGACGACGACAGATGTCCGTTGCGCCATAGGACAATGAGACGTAGCCACTGGAGTTCCGGAGACAACATCGATCATGCTCCGGACGAATGGAGAATGTTGGCGACATTGTACACGGCCGACAGTTTGATGAGGAAGACACGGCTCCGTGATTATCTTCGCTCTACTCGAAATACGACGTTTCTCAACCGGTACGAGCGTCTACTTCATCATTGCACAATTGCTCAGTGTTGTGTCTTATGAGTATTGACGTGGTGTCTTTGGATAGGAAAAACTTAGTTATCAATAGGGATCTCGGAAACCTGGATCTTTAACAACTAGATATTCAACTTCTAGGCTTCTAGTATCTGGATTTTTAAGATGTGGATTTTTAATATCTGTGTTTTCAAAATCTGGATGTTTAAAAACTGGACTTTTGACATCTGGATCTTTCTGCGGTGGATCTTCAAGGTCTGGGACTTCAGCATCTTGGTTTTAACATTGAACTTTAAACATCTTGATCTTTAAGACGTGGATCTTTAACATTCGGATCTATATAATCAGGATCTTCAACACCTCGATACTTAACACCTGGACCTCTAACATCTGGATCTTCAAGATCGGTATTTTCAATATCTAGATCTTGAACAACTAGACCTTTAACACCTGAATCTTCCAGATGTGGATCTCTAAGCTCTGGGTCTTCAACATCTCAGTTTTAACATTGGACTTTTAACATTTTGATCTTTAAGATGTAGATCTTCAACATCTGGATCTTCAACAACTGGACCTTCAATATCCCGATCTTTCAGATATGGATCTTGAAGACCTCTGACATCTCGTTCTTCGAAAAACCTTCGACGCCTGGACCTTTAACGCCCGAACTATCAACACATGGATCTTTAATACTTTCGTTTAACCAAACGCTACCCCAATAGAACTCAACACGATGTAAAATATTACTTTCAAGCACACACTATCCCTCCAGCCAGTATAGTCAGCGAAACGAACATTCTCGGAATTATTACTCTCCTTTTTATTCAACGCTGAGTTATCCGGAAGATAGAAACTTGTACCTTTTGTATCAGGGTTTTGAAAACCTTCGGGTTCTCTGTGACTATTATCCAAGTTTCTCGTTGTAACCGTGTGCTCGTCCCCTTGAGGGAACTTCAAACGATTATGTCGTCCGTGACTTAGTACATTCTTTATCGCGACTATATACATACCTCCGCACCTCGACCACTGCACGACGGCGTTATTGAAACTGCCATCAGTAGTAACGGCACTCGTATAGTCAGCCCTTCCTCCCGACTCGACGTATTTTCCACTCCTCGCTTTTTACCCCTTTCCACCCCTCGTACTTTGCCCCCTCGCTCGCATCCAATCGGGAAATGCGGCAGGCGAGTGCTCTGGAAGCCACAGCTGGAGGAATGATACGGCCCTTCCAAAGCACCGTGATTGAGTGCACGCCTTCGTGTGACATATTTGAAAAAACAAAAAAAAAATGAACGTGGAAATATCGCTGAGGAAGTTTGAACAATGCACCTCGCTCGTATCAGCGTTGCTCCAGTCGTGCCCGTGTACTCGTCTCGCGATTGCATCAAACGTATTTATTTCCGGTGCATTATGAAACACTACTAATTTTCTAATGCCGTTCATAAACACATTTTTCAACCGGAAGTGAAGAGATAAACCGATGAGAAAATATCATCGAAATCGTCAACATATCAGGGCTTGATTACGACTGCAACTGTTGAGATAAAAACTCAAGCGTCATCACTATCTTCATAAAGATTTTTTTATTACAGAACAAATAAGTCTTTTAAGGAAAAAACACTCTATAAAGTACAAAAATAAAGAAAATGAGACGATGTAATTTTAACATGAACGAAAATGCCAATTGGTTATTATTATTCATTGGTTTCGAATTAATAAAAATTCCAAACCGTTTTTCATACTTTTCATATATCACCCGCTGTCTACTAATGAGAATTGAGATTCGATAAGTAATAAACGATTGCCTCACCGTGATGCCCTACATTTTATTGTAATTAATCGGAGCTTATTGATTGAAGTACCGAAAATATTATTCCAATACTGCTGAGGTTTAATTACTTAGCATTTGGATCCTTGGCAAAAACTGAATGACTAATTACGATAAAATCAAATCAATAAATCGTGTCCCTTGATGCAAAGTGAGCAAGGCACCGTAACGGCGAAGCGATTTTTAAATGACCCTCAATCGATATGTATCTCAAAAACACATGAAGTTTTTTCAAGAAATAAGTTGACTTTTTAAATTTCACGAGATACGTAAGTTCGATTTTGGATTTTTTTTGAGTGGTATATTGGTAGACACGTCCCCGAGATATGTTGACGTTATCAGCCATATTTTTCAATTGGAAAAGATTCTCCTTTGAACTACGAGTAATATCGTCGTGAAAATAAAAAAATTATATTTGCACTATTGATTTACACGAGTTTTTCGATGATTTTTTTTTGGGAATATTCCTTCGAACTCTGACTGGTGATTTAATAGTTTATAGGGAAAAATGCCAGAGAGTCTAATAGCCGTTGCATTTTTGAAACCGTTATTAGCAGTACCTCTTATCATTTTATTTATTCATATACAGGTTAGATTTAATTGCCAGACGGTTTTCTCGGTGAAGATATTTATTACCATCCTAGCGGATGATCAAGCAAAAAAACCCAAAAACGTAAATTCCGAGGGCACATACTAATATCCCTATGTGTGTATATAGGTATTCTCCCGTAACGCTTCCTCCACATTGGCCAAGTTGAATCTTGCTCAGCGAGGTCTCAGTTAAGCAAATGATTTTTTTACCTCGAGCGTAAAATTGAAAGCTGGAGAAGCGTACGAAAATTGAAAAACTTGTTCGTTCATGCGTTACATTGGGGTTTAGATAACGAGCCACGGGGAAGAGTGGAGAAAAAAAAACGAACGGAAAGGCGAAACACGTACGTCGTTGGAGGGGTAAGATTTTTGATATCACTAGCCCCAAGGATGGAAAGCAAAAAGGGGAAGATACACGTAAGCTATATTTTAGATATGGCGAATAGATATTTTCGAAAATGAAATTTCTAAGCCCGCATATATTTTCGGGCATTCTTCGACTCGCAATTTTTCCAAATTGCTTCCTAGCTAAATAAAAATGCTGAACGAAAAATAAATCTATATTTGGAGTTACGAGAACCGCGTGAAAAAACTAGATAAGAGCGTTTCGGATCAAGTGTGCGCACTTATCAATTCGAAAGGTCGTTTCGACTCCAAAAATCTTTTGAATCAATTCAAATCATCATCAACTAAACATCAATTCAACTAAATTCGAAAAATTCGTCAACACGAGTCTATCCTCAAGAAGTATAATCCCCAAAAGCTGATAACACTTATCCGAAACCTAACCATCCAAGAGTTAGCATGAACCCAAACAATTCCACGAAGGTCCAACCGACAAAAAAACCCCATTCGACGAACACCACGGCGAATCATTAGGATCGAGAAAAACATCGAGGCAATGAAAAGAAGAGTATCCGAGAGTAAAGCAATCACAGCTAATTATCCGGGCGTCTCGACAGTGATTATCGATTTCCCATTGGCTGATGTCGAACGAAAACCAAAGAGTGAGGAATATATATGGTAATCCCTGCTGATCAAGAGGAAGCAGGATAGAACGTGTGTTCCATTCATTGATAGTCTTTGAAGCTTCGGCTTTCCCACTAATTAGCGGAGATTTGGCTTGTACCGTTCACGGGTTGAAAGGGTATCCGGAAAAAGGTGAACGAAGGGGTTGGGTCCTGGCGCACACAAGAGTGGCTGATCGATGCGCTCTCCGGAGAGAATTGAAGTTGGCTCTCGTTGTGCGGTAACGACCGTTGACCGCGTATAGGATATGTCTCTGACAATGCCAGTGGAGGAGGGAGGGCAAAGAGTGGGGGTTAACGGTGAATTCGATGTTTCTGAATGCCGGAGAGTTTGGGTGTGCGTGAATCGGCGTTATTTCAGGAATAGCCGGTGAGGGCAGGCTGGAGAGAAATTTCGATCGAAACGAAAACGATTTAGGGTGCGGGGGTGTGTAATAGAGCCTAATGGACAACGGAGCGCGAGAGAACCTCAGTCGAACGAGTACAATTTCATCGGGTCGTTTCTTTTATTTTTTTCGGAGAGAAGGTCGTGGAGGGGGGGGGGGAAGGCCTGGCTTTGCAAGAGGGAAAAATTGAGGCTGAGTGAGAAAATGGACGGGGGTCGTTGGCGAGGACGGAGTGCCGAGTATAACCACCAAGAGCAGCAGCAGCCCTGCTTGGTAGCACACGTACGAAAAAGGGTACCTCGTAAAGTCACGCGCAGCTAAGAGAAACTATTTACGGCGAGCCAGGCTGTGGTTCTCCCGAGGGGTTATAATATCCGCGGAAACGGAAAAGTACGACTGGCGAAGCCGGAATTGGGAAACCGAATGGTCAACGGAACGGCTGCGTGAAATTCAAAAGTCGATTAGCGGTGAGCCTTTTTTTGTTTTTTTCTCGTGGATCCTCCCCGCTGCCCTTTTTTTCGCACGTACTAATTACCGAGATCTCGATTCCCGATTGAACTTCGTGACACCTCCCTTCCACGGAAAACTTCTTTGCCAATAATAATCAAAGTTTTAATTGTTACAACTTGGCCGGTACTTCGCTAGGCGAACGGCCAGCTCTCGCAACAGCTAGCGAATTCTAGGCGATTTTAACTTCTCGCGATAACCCAAACAGATGACGCGACAGTTCGCAACGAAAATAATCTTTTTTTTTTTTGTCGATTTGCCAAGTATGCTTCATTACATTTCATATCCGTTGTAGTTAAGCGTCGTAAAAAATCACTGGGCCAATATCTAGAGATTCAAAAAAAAAAGAAAAATGCTAAAAGTCAAGAGAACACGTGACTGAAAAAAACTATAATGAATAAACAATCGTTTGTCAATATTACTCGTAGTAAAAAATAATCCATGATTTTTTCGAATAGATGGCTTCAGTTATCTGTATCTTCCGTTGTACGAGTCCGATCGGGTCACACTAGATGGCGTTAGAAATATTAGATTTCGTACTAAACAAACTTTTACCATAGTTTTGTGATTGGTTGACTCAAAAAAAATGGATTTCTTCTTACTACACCTAATACGACTTACGAAATATTCTAATGAGTATCTTGTGCGTCGTATTGAAAAAAAAAGATTGGTATTTCATCATATTCGTGATTTTTTGTTATTGATTATTGTTTTATACTATTGTTTCAATTGTTTATTGTTGTTGTTAGTATTTTTTAAAATAAGCGAAGCAATGAGTGTTGCGTGAATGAGAATAAGGGAAAGACGAAGCAATAACAATTGAGAATCCCAATACAATGTATACGTACGCATTGGCATTTTAGAGATACACGCGGGCGAGAGACAATTTCAATTCAGCAATGTTCGAACAGTTTACATTGTTGGCCCGAGTCTCGCACGATCCATTGGTAAACGTCTGACGGCTTGTCCGTACGTGCGAAGCTTGTCTGCCACTTGAATAGATGAATGATGCGCTCGATGCATCGCGCATGACATCCTTCAACGCTTCCCCGTTCCCATAAATACACAACCGCAATTCTCACCGAAGGAACCCGATGTCTGGACCGCAATCGTTACAACAACGTAAATGGACGTCTCTTGAGTGAATTCATATTTTCGTATTTTCGTTTTTCATAATTTTTTGAGAGTTGATCCAATCATTAAAAAAATAATTTAATCATTGCTAATAATTATTGAAAATGCTCTTTTTTGTTTTTTTAGTTCCAACTTGTTCCCTCGTTCTAACTGTATGCGGGATTTTATAATCCCTAATTAAACTATTTTTAATCACTGCCTATTTACACTTCGCTGATCTAAACTAACTTTTGTTGCGTCAACGATCGTCTTATGGGACACCATCACACTCGCAGCCCAAAAGAGGGCCAAACGTCAGATTTTTTTTTGTAATTCAGTGAAACTCTAATTATACGCTTTTACGTATAATTAGAGTATTATAATTAGATATAATACTATTAGAGTTAATAATTATTAATACTGTTATATATATATATATATATATATATATATAATAATATTAGAGTTAAAAAATATTAATAATATTATATATAATTAGGGTATATAATTACATATAAGGGATACGTCAAACGTGACGTGTAACTGAAAACAAAAAAAACCGCGAATTCACCCAGGGAAATAAAATTGATGACGTCTTAGTGCGAAAAACCTATAAGACGAAAACGTAAAACTGAAACTTGATTACGATCTTTATGAATGGAATCTGCCCGGGGCTAAAAGGAATTTGACGTATAAGTGAGAAACGCATAAACGAGATTTCACTGTACAATAAGCAGAACGACATTTATTTTCGAAGGAATTATACTCATTGATCCAAATTACCAGCCACCTGGAGGAAAACTCAAATCCTCCTCGGAAGAAAACGATGATTCCACAGTCCCACAAGGAAACTCCGGGACTTCAGTAGGACGAGAATGCAAAAAAGCGTCGTAGCGTAAAGGACACTCCCAACGAGTGAAAGCGAATACTACTATTACGAAAAAAACGTTTTTCGTAATAAAACGAGTATGTCATCTGACAGAACGGAATAGCAAAACGAGAATATCCATTTTCGAAGTTAGCCTCGATGTAAATAAAAATAGGAAACAAGATTTCGCGAAAGAACATTAAGGGCAAAATATCATGGAGAAATTCCGAGAGATCTAGAATTTCTTTTCCTTTTTCCAAATAAGTCTCTCGTTCTCGTTTCATTCTTCGAACAACCGCAAAAGACGTTCCTCTGTGAAGACACGAGGAGAGGGGGGAGGGAGCTAAGACGACAATGTAGAGTCGCTGTAATCGAATAGCGGATTGAAATGACATCCACCGATTATACGAGGTGACATTGAGCCTTTGGGACACCTTCTAGGTTTGTAAGGAAATGGATATTCTCGACCCGCAGGCACATACCGGTAAATAAAGCCGGTATCACGATGATACGACGAAGACGACTCGGCCTGAATTTCTCACTTTGTGGGGAACTCGAGTGTCACGTTTCATTTCTCAAAAATGTTTACCATTGCTAACGCAAAAATTAAAGACATACCTGATACTGTTTATCAGCAGAAACGGCTTTCGTCCGGTTTCGGTATGGCGACATTCCTGAAGCATAAAAAAAAATCGCCGATGGTTTATTCATCAAGAAAATCAGCGGTAACGCTTTAAAAGCTTTTTTTCATGAATCAGTATATTCTCTGAGTTGTATAACCCAAAATACAGCAAAATAGACGTTTATGAGTAATCTTATTTCATTCTATTTTTCTGATTGGCTGAAAAGTATTTATGCAAATTATTGAATTCCTCGATTATTTTTCGTTTGGCAGAAAAAAAAAGTTCGTAAATAGATCGTAGGCTACATTACTGATCTGACGTTTTAACATGTGTAACATTCATCACGAGATTCCTCGTGGAATAAAAAAAATAAAGTATGAAGTAAATTCATACGTATGTAAATGTTGGGGATCAATGAAGCCAACATGTACCCAGATAAATGCAAATATATTCTCCACACGTAGTACAAATACGATACAAATATGTATGCAAATGCACTGGCTGAGACGACTTTTTCAGACGCTACTTTTTTCGCGATCGACCCACTTTTTTAATTCTTACTCTATTCGATATCAGAATCAAGATAAATCGCGATTTATTTTTAAAAGCAATTGAACAGATATAAAATTCCTTCAGTATCAAATAACTTTTCGAATACCATGGGTAATTAATGAATTTGGAGCTCGATGAAACTCGATCCAATTGGAAAAGTTGTTATCGACGTACTTTCGATGTAAAAATATCCGTAAACTCTTATCTACTAATAAAAAAAATAATAAAAAATAGAAAAACTGATGAAGGTCTGGCCAAATTTGTTCACAGCATGAAAGGCTCGACGAGGCAAAATGCACACTCCAACTGGCAATTATTTCGCCCTATTAATCCGTGCGTTTGCCTTCTTTCATCAAGCATCGAGAAAAACGAAAGTGTTCGTTGACCCTACCGATATTTATACTTGAATAATGGCAGAGAAAATGGTAATGAAAGTTTTAGAGACTTATCGATCAGCTGGGTGATGTTTCGTCGAAGAGATAGGACAAAGAGTACCCAATAATGGGGACTCGTGGTCCATTACTGTCTCATCCATCAGCTTTCCATCACGAAGTTTGCTTCGTTGAAACTTTATCCTGGATGGTGTTTGATTCTCTGGTCGGAAGTATAACCGAACAATCGATACTTCTCCCATAACGTATTGATGATCGAACGGGGTTGTGGAATAAGACATTGCGGAGACCGATGAAGCCAGCCAAAAGCGGTAATATCCAGATATGAGCACCGAGGAGTCCCACACTCAACAAGTCGTTTTGCCCTCGCTAATGTCTCATATAAGACGAGCAACCGCGAACTTTCATCTACATAGATATAGCCATGTCCCAATAAGCTCAACGAGGCGCCTCCGAGTGCTGCTTATGTACAAGGCCAAAAGGAATGCCCGATCGATTCTCGCGAAAAGAGGGTCGTCAAGCAGACTCTCCTTCGCACGCGATCCTCACACCAACCCTTACGCTATCAACGTTTCCCCTCGGTTTGCCCGCAAGTTTTCTCGTGTTAAAATCAACGAGGTACCACCATCGGCTAATTGCAATAAGAGCTCACCTCTCCCGAGCTTCTCTCGAGAGGCCCACTCACGCGACTATTAATACAGTTGGACGTACGCATCGCGTAGAAACCGTGACCTCGTTCAAATATGAACATTACGATGAAACCTGCTTCTTCCCTGAAAGTGAGCAAAATATGAACGACTTCTAGTCCGATATGGACACGAAAACACCTTTTCGATTAGGCTATTGTGACGATTTTGAAAAATCGGTCCAGGCTAGAGCGAACTCTTGACAAAAAAATCTAACAGATACTGCTATCCTGGATTTAAAGTCGATTTTGGATCAATATAGAACTGCTGGTGAAACATTGATATCGTTTTTATATGATTATTATGGAAAATGATTATTTTTCGAAAAATCTGTGAAGATTGGAGTGTTTTTTGCAATTATTGAAACAGTCCAAAAAGACTTGGTCAAATCGTGGATGTATTATCTACTCTAAAAAAATTGATTGGTTTTCTTTATTTCTTATCAACCGAATTATCGATAAAAATCAAGTAGACAGCTGAGCCCCTCGAAGGATCTTTTTGAAATTGTTTAAAAGATCTTTTTGAAACTGTTTTATAATCGCATTAATCCATAGAATTATTTAAATATGATACACACTCTTGCTAAAACATTAATACTGATAAATGTCGAAACGATTAATCAATAATCGGATTTATTTTTTTACAACGAATTTTTTCAAGCAACCCTAATATCTGGGTCATCACAAAAGTTCACTTTCAAATATTCAGCCCGAGTGCGTCGGCGATTTGGAATGGAAATGGAAAGACGAGATATTTACGAAGCACCTTTAATGAGCCAAGAAATATCATTGGATTCGACCAGCAGACGAGGTTCCCCTAAATGGAACGTTGGCATTGAACCTCAACCCTTTTGATCGCTGCCGAGCGATCCGCGATTCAAATTGTTGATTGATTAATTCAGGTCAGCATCCCGGTTCATTCGAGTCTTTTTTTTTTCGAAAAAAACGAGCATCTCCTTATCCTTGGAAACCGGGATTAATAAATCGAAAGTACCTTCCGCCGTGATGACCCAATAAGACACGGGGTCAGTTGAAATATTTACTCTTAGCAGCAGGTACGTCAACCAATATCAGTTCAGCCGTTTTCGGATAAACATAACTAATGAGCCAGTCCATCCCCATCGATTTGCCAAGAAGACGAAGTGAAACTTTAAGCAAGCCTGTGCAGCAAGAAATAAAACGCTGATCGTTTTACATGAATGGATTATCACCCAATGTCCGAACGTTTCTGTACGATCGTTGAGGTAGAGTACGTGCATGGAATTCCTCATTAGAAACAATATTGATAAAATATATTTAACTAACTAATATTTATAAAATAATATATTCAACTATATTTAATATATTTAACAAAACCTCACAACTTCTAGAGACAATTATAAATCCCATCCTCCGCCAGCTAAATATCACTAAAGGTAACTAATTACACGAATTTATCGTAAAAAAAAAATCTCCCGCCAAAATTGAGTTGGATGCCCAACTTCTGCATGATAACCATATTTTCTCACCATAAATATAATCACGCTTAAACATATCATATTTTTCTATTTCCAGGCTAAAAAAAATTATAGATATACCGTTGATTAGTCAATCCTACTACCCCAAAACGAAAGAATGACTGTGCCGCGGCACTGATTAAAAAAAAAAAAAAAAAAAAAACGTATCGTCGTCTCGTCAAAAAGGGAGGGCAAAAAAAACCGTGGATAAATCGAATATTTAATTCAAGGCAACGAAGCAAACGTAGCGATACAGTAGAACGACTAGGGGTCGGGAGGCGGTAGCGCGAACGGCATCAGTTTAATGGGGCTGAAATGGTCACGTGCACATGAGCCGCTAGCAAGCAAAAAGCAGTAATTCACGCGACATACCGAGCTAAATCTTGAGCAAAGCGCCATTTTGCTAGCCAGCAATCGATACACACGTTAAACGCGAAACGCTGAAAAGGCACGTCGGACATTCACTGAGTCCCGGTTATCTTTTCGTTTTCACGCGAGGACACGCACTTTCCCCCTTCCCCTCTTTTCACTGCCCTCACCGCCGTTCTCTTCCACCTTTTCACCCTGGCGAGCGAACAAGCGGAGCACGTTATCGCAGCATCACGCATTTGCAATGCGGTCGCAACAGTTATTTTATCGTGATTCACGTTAATGGCTGTCCCCGGATGAACGAGGGTGGAAAAAATTCCAGCTGGAGAAGCAAGAACGAGAGAGAAACGGACTTGCCTGGACACAGGTTGTTTTTTTTTACTTTCCATTTTGTTACTCAGCAAGTTTTCTGCTCGGGGAACAATGATCGAATGGTTATCACTGGAGTATGGGACGGGTGGGACTTTATCAGAAATCTGTACGTACGTAACTTTCGTTTTTTTTATTATTTCGTCGTCTAGCCCTGTCGTTTTTTCAGCTCGGTCTTTCGACCCACCAACTGCTTGTCGAATCTGCTCCTGTCCATTTTCCGTCCATCACCGTTTTGGATGAAGGATAAAAGTGCGCAAAAAATATTTATGAAACCCATCCGATCAGATATTTCTGGCGTTCGATGGCTGACGGAAAACGTGCTTCTTCGAACGTAGGGAGAATAAAGCGGAATCCGGAAACGTGCTGGAAAGTTTTCTAGAGCTTATCGCAGTAACAGCCGGTCCAATTTGACTCGGAAGTGAAAAATGAGTTGCTGATTATTATAACGCAAGAATTTATTTTTCATCAGTATTAATTGGACGGATAGAGTTTTTTAACGAACCGTAAAAGGTGAAGGGAAGGTAAAAGAAGTTTTGAGAAAAGATAGCGAGAAGCGCAGCGAATGTTTCGTTTCGGAATTGGATACGAGCTGTCTAAACTCTTCCAAAACAAAGCTTGCTTTGATGAAGAAATCGTATAGGTATATAAATCATCTTTTCTTTGATTGATGAAGAATCGCTCCACGAATCCATCGAGAACTATTTCCTCTTATCACGGAGAGAATTCTAACGAATAATGATAGCGAAGTAGAGTGATATCAGGCGATCGCCTTCTCGTTGGGTTCATACGACAGGTATACATGTAAACGTGTATGTAGAGACGATTGGAACTTTCTTGATGATCAAAGCTTCTCGTGATTCTGTCGTGGCTTTCCAATCCAGGAATATATCCAGCCGCGGGTGTACATCTACTTCCGAGAGATCCCTTGATGACCCGCACGTTTGACATAGGAACGATCGGTTCAGGAATAGGCGGAAGAGAGAGAGAGAGAGAGAAAGAGAGGAGAAGACGGATGCAGGGGATCCGAAGAGCCGGGGGGTAGGCCATTGGTATTGGCATGTGATCGACGTCGAGAGGATTAGCTCATCTCTGCTCCCTCGGTCTCGACTCCCCTTCAGTATCGTCCTTCTTCTCGCTGGTAGCACTTCTGACCTGTCCGATCGAGCTTGCTCTCCATCTCTCGGTCCGTCGATACGCCATACACGTTGGATGTACATCGATTCCTCCTCTTTCTCCTTTCTCTCTCTCTCTCTCTCTCTCTCTCTCAGCTGCTCTCGTCTTTAATCCGTAGCTCCCATTCCTCGACCTCCAATCTTACGTATCATGCTCTCCGCCTTCTCGACCTTTTCACTCTCCTCTCCTTCGCATCCTCCCTCTCCTCTTTCTCTTTCCGGCTATTCCTGAAAGCTCCAATCTTGGAGAATGGCTCAAGGCGGGGTATAGGATCGAAGCTCCGGATCAGCGAGGTCGCCAACCCTCTCCCTCCCCTTGTTTCCGATAATCCATTCCGATCTTCGACAATCGAAGATACGATAAACTCCGATTCGGTAGCAATTAGGAAAGGACACATGCATCACACGAGAAGCTATCGTCGCGTAGTCCAAATGCCAACGTAAATTCATTCCTCACGTAAATTAAAACCTACGTTCTGCTAGTCGACGTGAAAACGATTTTTATTCTTCCAGGTTTAAACGAAGATCGTTAGGGGTAGGTATTTCAAAAATGGGAAACGAGAACCGGAAGAGCTTGAAATTTGCATTAGGTAAATCGATCGAATGTTGATTGGGGTTTACGTAACTTCACTAATTTTCAAACCCACTTTTCTCATTGGTGGTTGTTTTTTTGTTTAATTAGGGGATGAAATGTTCTGTAGAATTCATAGATGTGGAGGATGCTTCTTTTATTTTACGTTCGAAGATATATCCATCTTTGAGAAATTTGGATTTGCACGTTTTAGCTGTCTCTCTCGTAGTGGCGTTTACTACTTCCCTTTCAATCGCGATCCTACACTGTTTTTCAATATTGAGCAAGTTCTGCTGAATTTCTCCCTTCGACTTCTAATTGGAGTGTGTAAACCAGGTTGGAAGTTGATGCCTCGGCACTTTGGTGGTTTCGTTGTTCTTCGGACCGCCTGTTTTCCCTTTAGAATGCATTTTCAAGCTGGTTCTCCCGTCGAATGAATTGGTCTTCTACGTCGATCCTGAAATTCGACAGGTGACTGGCTTGCGATGTTTATTGGGTTCGATCGCACCATTTGTGGGTAAATATTGGAGGGGAAAAGTTTCCGAGTACGTAATTCTCGGCTGTTCGATGCAATTTCCCAAAAAGATGTCAGCGTTTTGAGAAAATTCAAGACACTTGGCGATCATGGAATTCCATAGACGTCAACCAATCGCGAAATTGATTGATTTTGAAAAAATCCATAATCTTTTTTCATTTGGGTTTTATGATATTCCAAATGATCCATGGTCTTTTTCTTTGGGTCTACGTATATGCATATTCGGGATTTACTAGCACGGTCCATTTGGAATATTCGCGCAGGTTCATCGGTACCATTCATGGAAATTCCAACTTCACGAACCGGCCGAACATCGATAAACATGCTTTGTTCGTGACCCGCCGGATTGTCGACGCTTTCGAAAGTTTGTTTGTTCTCCAGCTCTCAATTCTTCCGCTCATTGTTCGTTCGAGCGTTACAGTGGCCGGGTCTTGTACCCAACCCAAACACACACCCACCCCCTTCCCTCGTCCCCCTCGAACTTCCTTTTCGAACGAAAGCGTGAATTCCTAGTGATAGATGTTTGCCCTGAAACCACCATCCACAACTATATTCCTCGCTGATTCCAACACGTTTTCTCTTTCAGCTTTTTCATTTTTCAAAACGTACAAGTTCGAGCAACGAACATCGAGGGTTTCTGTTAGAACTTAATTTGTTTTTTGCAAAGAAGCAACAGGAACAACCGACGACTCTCCAATATCAATTTTGACGAAATGTTCAACAATTCTTGGATCTTCTTGTACCCAGTCGACGCCATATTGAATTTCTCGTAATTTTGACATTGTTGAAAGTTCAAGATGTTTCACCAGAGTATATTCGCGTCTCACGACGAATTCACGTCAATGGAAATTTGATTTGGGAAACTTATCACCGGCACGTGAGAATTAAATTATTTAGAGGGCCGGAGGAGTTGGTCATCAATTATTAAGAGGGATGGGAGTAAGAAAAAAGTGGGTCTACTCCCTCGAGACAATTCGAGACGTTCTTCCAAGAGATGGCGTATATTCGAGCCACGTAACGGCCCGTACGTGAACGTGACTCGGTGCCACTCTCTGTACCGTCGGGACGAATGGAACGGGAAAGGATCCTCACCCCTGCCAAACGAGCTATTTGCAACGTTACGAAAGACACTCCTGTCTTTGCCTCTAATTTTTCTTTGTTCACCCGTGGCCCACTCTGGTGCTTACAAGCCTTCGTAGGCAACCTCTAAGTGTACGTTTACTCGGCGGTCCACTTGTGCCCGAGGCACGTGTGTCTCATTGTCTTCGAAGGGAAAAGGATGACATTCGGAGCAGCCGGTGCGTGAAAAATCACGTGCACGCGACGAAATCGCAACAGCTGTCAAATATGTGACTTCGATCGTATCGAAACGTGGCCACGCGAAAGCTGCGTACACCATCCAACAGCTTTTTTCATACGCAACGGTCGTAAATGATTCAAGACGTATATTCAAAAAGTAGGCACCTGTGGGCCTGGAAATTTGAAGAATAATCAGAAATTTAACAAGGGTACCAAAAAATGACGATCCACAAAAGAAAACAGATGATATCGGATGATACATTCAATAAATTCGTTTTTCTACGCAAACTCTTTTTTTCAATCCTTCGTCACGCTTATACCCAGAAGTACACTAGACTGATGACATTGAAGTTTGGCATTGCGAAGATCCAGCGAAAATGATTTTTGCGCGAAATGTGTGACCGGAAGTAGACATTTGCCAAAAGTCTGCGCAGCTCGTAGCGATTTGAATCGAGAGTCTCCGAGTGGAATAGAGCCAATAGATCTTGAATTATTTCGTGCCAGCTAGTGGTTCAAGTAAGTATTCGGTCGGCCGTTAGTTTGCACTTTCCCACCGAGAAAAGCCTTCTCTCGTTTGGTGTAACGGAATAATCGACGGACGGGCTCCACGTCTGGAATCGTGTAGTCCACCTTGTACAGACTACATCGAACCAACACCATTGAAGAACGATAAAAAAAAAGTGGTGAGAGGAGGGGAAAAAGGGAGGCGGCGAAAACCAACAGCCCATGAGATATAATATAATATAATTCAGCTAACCAATGGTTCGAGTTTCGGAAAATATATCTGGGAAACGGTTGCCGAGAGGTTGAGGTACAACCCGGAGAGAAAAAGAGAGGAGACCGAGGGCGAGGGGAGGGGGGTCCCGAGCCGGAACATCCTCAGCGTTTGATTCGGTGGTACAAGCGAAGCGAGCAAAACGCTAAATTATTCCGTTGCCTCGCCAAATAGGCGATCTAAATGCGTTCAACCGACCAGAAGTGGTAATACGTTACCGGTTATTGCCAACCGACGGCGGCAGCGGCATCTTGGCGAAGTTTCGGGATGGCGAACTGATGCTGGTGCTCTCGTTGCGAACCGAACGTGGAAGGATGAAGATGCTGGGTGGATGAGAGTGTAAGAGAGAGAGAGGAATAGAGAAGGAGTGATCCTCCTCCATCCAGCTCTCTGTAGCAACCAAGAACTCGAGAGAGACTTTGTGCAACCCCGACACAACCCTTTTTCTTCTGACTCTTCGACCCCTTCGAATCGAATATCCCGGAAAAGTGAGCTCGATCCCACCAAGAAAATTCGCTGTAACGTGATTTCGCGTAGCTTCCCCAATACGCAATTTTCCGCTCCAAAAAGGTGTGAGAACCAGTCCCACGCTCCATTGAACTAAGATATACTGGCGTTCAGAGTTTCATTTTTTTTTTTTCGGTTTTAGCCGAAATGACTTTTTGCACCGATCAAGGAAAATGGGCTTTAGACAATGGAAAAGCCTATGTATCGGACTACGTGTATACACACGATTCTGTTCCTACATGGACTTGTGAGTCCTGCATATCGAATTCTACGATCGTCTCGCTTTCACCCTTTTGCCTATTTCACTCTCTTCCTCTCTCTTTATCCAGGTTCCCAAACGTAACGCATCGAGAGGCTTTCACTGAAAAATCAATTGGTCATGTGCCACGTATCGAACACAAAGCGAATTGGATTTCCTTTTGAACACTGATGACACAAAAGGGTAATTCGATCGTCGAAGCACGTAACACCGCGTGTTACCAATTATGTTGGGAACGTCACGTGACACCGGTTCAATCAAAGTTACCGCGTCGACAAAGATGACTGGGACGATTCCAATTGTATATTTGAATATAGGCAAAACGAGTTTTTGCCCTTTACCATTTTTAGCTGCGTAGAAACAATGCGAAAGCAATGATGAGCAATAATAATAAAAGGAAGAATTCTACCCTACGATTCGAAATTTATAAAAGTCATTCTACGACATTCCCTTCCGATATTTTCGCAGTTTCGATATACAAGATTTGTTCAAAAAATGAGGTAACTTCTCAATTATTGGGGATACGTATATTTTTCGAAAAAAACCAAAATTCTGTATTTTTTTAAACAAACCTCGTATATTTATACAAGGATCGATCAAACCGTTGATTATCTTGAACAATCTCCAATAATCGAGTGCAACATCCGAAATAAACGTGGACACTAGGGTCGATCCCCTCGCCCTAATTTTTTCAATATCCAACGTGGTGTTCATTCCAAGACGTTTCAATCTTATCATCCCCTCGTTGAACCTTTAATTCTCAACTCAACCGAAACCCGATTGGTCGTTTCGAGTTTTCGTTTCTGGTTGCACGTGATACGAACGCTGATTCTGTCAGTCACGATACTCCATATGGTCGGTACATATCGTAAAATCCAAGTTTTTGGATATCTCATCGCCTAGGGGTGTCATATTTTGGTGACTCCCTTTTACCCTGACAAAGACACTGCCACATATCTCTAGATGTACAAATACATAAACAGTTTCCAAGAGATCTCCGGAGGGACTCGAAATAGGGCGAGAGTTCAGGCTTTATTTCCGGGTGTTGAAACGATCGGCGAGAAGTGTTGACGGACGAATCCTCGGTTTAAGCCATTGGGGTAAAGCGCTATCATCCAGAACGGTACAATAATAACGAGGACGGATAAACCCCGAGGAATGGAATAAATTTAAATCCGATCGAGAGTAAGAGAGTGGAATTGTACCAAGACGTCACATCGGTCGTTCAACTCTTTCTCTTGGCTTCTCGAAAGCGTCATTCCGGTAGCGATCTTCGTTACTTCGGGCCAACGAAGCGGCGCTAACTCGAGCTCGGTATTCATATTCATATTTCAAAACTCACATCCACGAGGCATTGTGTCCCGTGAAAACGCTATGCAGAATGCGTCGTCTCCCGTATAACGTTGCGGGCCTGCAACCGCCTTCTGAATTAGTAATGGCCCGCTGACAACGGCCACCCCGCGAGAGAACAACCCCTTTATCGTTGCCTCTCCCATGACTCTCCCCTCCAACCCAATCCCACTCAATTTCCTCCCAACATCCACCCGAC
Organism: Ophioninae sp. B BG-2022a; assembly: GCA_030522765.1. Taxonomy (NCBI): domain Eukaryota; kingdom Metazoa; phylum Arthropoda; class Insecta; order Hymenoptera; family Ichneumonidae; species Ophioninae sp. B BG-2022a. The sequence goes on from JAPYZJ010000156.1 coordinate 29,422, forward strand.
CCAAACCCAAACGCCCTCTTCCCCTCCTCCGCCTCTACTCCCTTGCCCGCTTCTACCCGGTGAGAAACGCAATTTGCTCGAGATATTAATTCCGGTAATGGATTACCCGTTAACCGGGCAATTCGCGTCCACACATGTATGGATATTTCATATACGTATACATATATAAATACACCATGGGTGTACAGGGTGGACCCGAATATTACGAAAAGAAATGAAAAGAAATGCTTCATATCTTGGGACAAGAAAAACTTCGTACGTTCTCCAGTCATCGTGCAAAATCTTTTTCAGTTCGCGAAAAAACAGCATTTTTGGGGGTTTTTTTATTTCTTGTGTTTTGAGTTTTTTTTTTGGAAATTTGTTTTTATGCTTTTGGATATTTGGGTTGCAGGTGGTTGTTTTTAAAAGTAATTGGAATTGCTTGGGGTTACTTTTTTTATTATTTTAATTTCGCTGATTGAATCACTCGAATCTTTGAAGGGTTCCTAGGCGAAATAATTAAAAAAAAAAATGTTATGTTATTAATGTAATTTTTCTCGATGAAACGATAAAATTTTAATTTTTCCTCGAAACAGGATATAACAAATAACAGCTCGGTCGAAACTTAGTCAATATTATTTATAATATTGAACACGCCGATCTATCATTAGTTTTACTAAACTGAATAGAATCTTTGAAACTATTTGTAAATAATTTCTAAAAATAAATTAAAACAATTAATAATTAAATTGACAAAATAAATGATTCAATACTTGTAAATAATTGTTAAAGTTAATGTTTGGATATTCAAGTTCAAAACGTTTTCATAAACATCGACCTATTATAAATTTTTAAAATTCGCAAAAAACAAATCACAAAAAGCGTACAAATACAATACAAGCCCAAACAAAAAATGAACGTCAAATTCTGTTTCCCGAAATAAAAAAAAAATCCTCTACTTTTTTTACCATTTAAAAAAAAAGTCAGATTTTCTCTTGAAGATTGAGTTTTCGTGCCACCCTGTATCCACGGTTACACGTAGGTAAAAGTACAGCGAAGCGAATGACGCATGGATATTGTGTATTACCAACGGACACACGAGCGCATCTGTCTTTCGTTGTATACAGGCTTTTCGGTACTGGAACGTGTATAACACGGACGCCTACAACTTCGGCACATCCGCACGGGCGTACCCTACGAAAATCTATGTCACGCGGTTTTCCCTTTGTTCGGGTTGCATACATTGCGCAATACTGCAGCAAGTGCGGCAAAACAAAAGGTGTAGAGGGTACGGTCAAATTCGCAATACTCATCGAGGATGGGTGTGGAATCGACGTGAGGGAAAAGGCGAGTCAAGCGAGGGCAGAAAGATCCATTGACGGAAGGGACTATCATCAGCGATGCTTTGACGTGAAAAAAAAAACAAGAAAAAAAACGATTTACGAGAAAGAAAATAAAGTATTTTTCGAGGGAATTGAAAATGGCGCTGGATGGATCGAAAAAATGTAAAACCTTCGAGAAACGCAGCGAGGTATGTTCCATTGTGACATTCCCAGGATTGCACGTTCGGAACGAGTGACAATGTTCGATCCGGGCGCATCGTCCCTTGATTACCTTTTATTCGCATTTTCGCTCGTACTTGACGAAACGAAATTTAAAAAGCGGGAGAAAAATTGCCAAAGAGAACAAACGGCTCGTTCGAGGCCCGTTTGATTAATCAAGATGGGTGGTGAATAGGTAAAAGGGCGCGAAACGAATCAGACGAAAAAGTCGTCGATTCGGATGACCGTACGAACGTAGTAACGGAAAAATCAATCAGTCCTATATACCTGGCAAAAGCTTTATGCACGTCTGGCCTCTCTTTATTCGGAGCTTTCAGCGAAATTTCACTGGGTGCAACGTGACCGTTCTGACTATATGGGTTACGTTATATGGAGCACGTGCACCCGATTGCACGCAAAAGCATTTCGGAGATTTGGTTTCCTCCTTTATCCTGCTGGTGTTTTGCTGCCGCACACCCGGTCTCGCCTAACTAAATTCATGAACCGACTTCAACGCGAATCCTCTCGATCGTCTCGACTGTCTTCTCGTCCTGTACCCTCTCCGAGCACCCTAAACGTCCGCGTCCTTTTGGTGACTTCGTTCCTAACCCTTCCTCTTTCTCTCTCTCTTTATCGTACCTAATCGTCACTTCTATTTAGATTTTCTAATCTCTCTTTTTCTCCTCTTTTCTCGGCTATGAAGTTTCCCTTCACGAAATATGGTTAACTGTCAAAAAACAGTAGTCTAATTACTTTTTCGAATCCAATGGAAACCCAAACTTATGATTTCGCATATGTTTTCGCGGTTTAATGAATTTTTTATTATACATTATTTTGTAAATTTTATTATTTATATTATTATATTTATTTATATTCTTTGTTATATAGTTTTCATTATATGTATTATTATATAAATGAATACCTATTTAATTTAATGAATTTTTAATATTTTTCTTCGAACCGGTTTGACCGTCTCTTATCATTTTGTGTACTTACGCCTTTAACGATTTTGTGAGTAGTTTGTAGTTTCAGTTTGTTGTTTACATTTTTCCATATATTTTTTTGTATTAATTCAGGTTTTATATGATTTTATATTTGTTCAAACATCGTGCTCTGTCGTAACACTAATTTACACTGTAGATAATGAAACTAGGACCTAATTAAGCTACCGATCGAACTCAATTAAGTTCTTATCGCGAACAACGCGTTTCCTCATCTTGTCACACGAATCAAACGATCCATATTGCCTGCGTGCAGCATCATCAATATGGGCGACGTCACAAACTTCGTCATACGTGATCAAAGGTAAAATATTCACAACTCATTATAAACAAGAGAGAGGGAAGCCTCGACGAGGGTGTTCGATCACTTTGTTCATTAAAACGCCCGAGCAAAAACCAGGAATCGCTAATATAATGCATATGAGTTTTGAACTCTTTAACCAAAACTTTACATCGCTAACTAATTTTTTATTTCACTATTATTTTTGTTCGATTATTTTTATTTCAATTATATTTGTACAAAGTGGTTTGGGTTTGTTTGGGTTGGGGAGGAAAGTAATGTGAAAAAGACATTTTGATTCCATTTTGAGTTCACTTCAAAACGATTTCCATCTGGCTTTGCAACAAAAATTTCCGAGTACATAAAATTCAGTTTGGAGGCTTTCTGGATTACTAAATTTTACAAAGTTGCATAACGTGATCTTCTGGGACCGGGGATTACACATAAGAACTTGGAAAACTTTTCGATAAGACTCCATCCCAATCCAGCAACCAGGGAATAATAAAAAAATAAAAATAATCTATTCGTCATCCGAGAGTTCGAAAACGTGAATGAATCATAAATACGAAATGGTGAGAAAATCCAGGCTGAGCTTATAGTAAAAGTTGCATTGATGTCCTACGAAGTACGAAGTAGTGTTTCGCCGAGTCGTACTTTCGAAATATACGAAAGAAAGGAAAGGTATGATCGGATGATAAATAGAGCTTTTAATTTACGCTCTCTTGATGCCGTTTCAGCTAAGATGGTAAATCAAGCGTGGTTCAAGGAGAAAAGACTGAACGATCGCTGCCACCTTTCCTCGTTGGGCAAGGTTTTCCCCAAGCTCACTTGGAGGAGAAATCCCCACCCTTCCTGCCTCCAACGTCCATGCTCGTTTAATTCTCAAGGGTTATTCCGTCGTACTTTAAGAACGACCTAACTCATCTTTCACTCGGAGCATAAAAGCTCGCTGCAACGTTCCCTAACAGCGACATCTATATAACAGTGGCGTTACGTTGTGTCACGTGCAATCGCACTTTCGTAAAGTAATTCTGAGCGCGAACTTGTATTATTGTTTTTTTTTGGAAACAAAGAAATACCTGCACCGACTGGATCGCGCGAACCGGATATGACGAATGGGTGGTTACTTCCGGCGGAGATTAAAGTATTTTCTGAATGGATATTAAAAAAGCACAAAAATTTTGGATTATTCGAAAAACGACATAATTTGATAGAATAATAATACTACTTATTTATTTGATAATCTTTCGATCAATGATTTAGTAGTTGTAAACGTTTGAATTATGATAATACTAATTGTAAATTTATTTAGTTAAAGGTTGTAAAGCAAAGGAAACTAAATCCCCGCAAATTCTGAACATATTTTATCGTCAAGGATTACGAAATTGAATTTGATTGAAATTATTAATGAATGTCGGAAATTAATATTTCTAAGCGGTAATTTATTATTTATATTAGCGGTTCGAAAGGTTAAACGTGCACGAGGTGATCCAGATTTGTAAATCCACGATGCCACAATTTTGAAGGAACTGATTCGTTCCACATTTTGGAAAAACTTTTAACTAAAACTCTCGAACCAAGATTTCTCAAAGATTAATAATTTTCAATATAAAATAAAATAATGAAAATCTGCTTGTATAGATCCTGTGAAACTTGATGCTTAGTTTTTCCTAAAAAACGTAAAAGTCATTAACCAGGATTGACAACTGATAAGGTTACGTCGATTTTGTAATTAATATTGAGGGAATGAAGGAAACAGGAGGATTCAATTTTTCATACCAGATCTTTGCGTGGTGAACTTTTATAGAAACCTTATCTATATAATTTCCCAATAATGGGCAAAGGTCCAAAAAGGTCGATGGAAAAAAAACCGTTAATAAATTCGAGAAGGTCACGTAAAATTACAGGATCGCAATTTAATCGATACGAGATAAGACATTGGGTATCGATATATTATTTCACTTCTGGATTGTTAAAAAATTCTGAACTAAATAGAATTCTCGAAGCGCTGGGCAATACTTGGTAAAATAGCTTTGTGTTAATCAATGCTCGAATAATGAAGACAACTAAATTATATTGATCAAAATTCGAAAGGACGACGATCGAAGTCCAATCGCGATGCGACGTAGAATGGAAAGAGAGACTGAGGGACGGAGATTAAACGAGGGATGCAACGAGAGCCAGGCGTTCGTGTGCCATTCCATTATTCAATGACAAAGTGCTGGTCGCATCAGTGGTCGTCGAATCAATTACTCGGCGACCGCTGCCAGAGGAAGACTGTCAGCGAGAGTGACGATGAGAGAAACTCGGGGAGATGAAGAGATTCAACCTTCGAATGGATTTCCCATAATCAATTGTTGCAACGTTTAAACCCACGTATACCCATCCCGGATTCTCTTCCATCGACCTGATGTCTTTCTGGCTTAGTTCGAAGCAACAACATCATCACCATATTTGGAAATCACCAAAATCCTCTTTATTCGACATCAATCTTCGTTTTCCATTTGTTAATGGAAGGATCGTTAAAAATAAAGTTTCCAGTTTAAATCCAATCGATTGTTCAACGTGGAGTCTCTGAAGAACGAAGCAATTCTGACGTGAATAGAAATTAAAGCAAAGTTACCATTCTGAAGGTTTAAAAAATCCACTAATTTTGATAATTGTCTTTTCAAATAAAATTAATACTTTTGAAAATGACTTTTAATCTATTTTATTCTTCGATCAATGGGGAGTGAATTCCAATTTTTCTCATTTAGAAAAAATAAAAAATGATGGTTCTAGGTCTCGTTGAATGAAGAGATACAAGGCGTGCTTGAGCCTGTGTGAAACTGTCAGCGTTGCTAGTTTATCCGAATAAATATTGGATTGAAAATTTATAAAGTATAGTAAATTTGAGGGCCCTTAAGGTTTTTTGTTTTCCGGAAAACTTCGGGATTACAAATTGGCAGGAGTTTCAAAACTAAAACCCAATTACTTAGGCTGTTTTTTTTGTTTCAACGAACGAGAAAAATATTTCATAATAAACTTTTTGATAAAAATGGTTTCTTGATAGCGCCGTAAATGAAATTTCTTTTCTATTGTACGAGAATAATTCTGAATCGATTCATCCATTGAAGATTGTTAAGGTTGAAAATTGTAAAATACTTTAGATATGAAAATATCCTTCCACTCTCGTGTTCTAAACACTTTAAGAATGAACATTACAAAAAAAAATGTAAGGCAACCATGCATTGCAATAAGTTGATCGAATAACTTGAAAAATTATTGTCATTTGTTCAACAGATGATAGAAGTTGGTAGAAATGAGTGACGGGTTGAAAAGGGGCAATCATGCTCCGCTCAATTCCGAGATTCCATTACTGTCACAAAATGAGATTAACATAGGAACCTCGTAAACCACGTCTCTGTTGATGGATTATTTATCGAATTTGCAAAGTGCGGCAACCACGGAAAACGTGGGCTAATCACGTTTATCGAATCGAATTTGACCAGGGTCACCAATACGTCCAAGTATACACAATGCATTGAGTGGATGTACAGTGTATTTTTATGACAATGTTAAGGTGGTTAAAATTTTGTTTCCAATGGTGATCGTTATGCACAGGATGTATATATATTTTTTTGCTTATCGTACACGTGTTCTATTCAATCAATTTAAACATTTCCGGATTCTGAGTTAATTCGTTTTGGATTGACGATTTTTGTTGCATTCAATAAATAATTGTACCTTTTAGTGAAAAAAAATATTGCGTTCAGCTTCCATCACTAGCCTGCAAGATAAATGAATTATTTTTAATTGGCCAAATCCCCTTTCCACTTCTCAAATTTAAATGAAGTTTCATTTTTATTTTCCATTTCTCGAATTTACGTCACAAATTTTACTGCAACCTTTTCACGTATTCTCGTTACATATTTATTATCTAAATCTGCAAAAAAGCTTTTGAATAGCGGTTGAAATTAAGAAAATAAGAAAAATATCACAGCGTGTCATCGATGCAAAATTCAGTAAAAAAAAATTTGGTATTTCCCTACTTGCATAATCAGCTTTCATATGAAACTCCATAAAATTTCCAAGCCTGGCCCCCACTCAAGCGTATACTGCTGACGGAGATTGTTGAAAGGAGTTATTGAAAGCCATAGCTACTGAGAATAACTAATGTCCATTTGTGAAATTTCAATAACGAGCTTCTACGTTATCAGCTCGGGATATTCGGCGTCAAAGTTGGCAACTTTGCCATCCGCTTATAGCAACCCTATCCAAAGTTAACAATGGTCCCGTACTTTTAATACGTCGAGCAAACGCCTAGATTTCCGTAAAAACACCGAACAACGAAGAACCATTGTCCACAGGGAGCAGGAAAAAGGGATAGCACCGATAGTTACCTCACTGGAAGAGAATAACGAAAAATATCAAATTTTTATCAAAACTCAACATTCAAATTTCACATTTGATTATATATTCGAAAAGTTTATTTCATTCTTAGAAATCTACAAAAAAATACCTTGTCAAATGTGGAAACACGAAGTTGAGGCTTTTTGTTTAATTTATTTTTTATCATTATCCAAAACGTTATATCGTCCATTTAGATCGCTAAGCGAAAGTTCTAAAAAAGATTGCGTGATTTTCCAATTCCAATTTTCCGAAAGAAAAATTTGCTGACAAAATAAATGATTTTTTAATCGAATCAATTTTGAAAGAATAGATTTGACGATGCGTTACGAGAACAATATTTTTACCCTGGAAATTGATGGTGAAAAAAAAAGATTGTTTGCGATAAAAACGAGTATCGATTAATATTGATTCGCAAGAAGGGCTACATTATATAACGGAAGTGCAGCATGTATCGTACGATCGTTTGGATCTCCGAAACGTTTGCCATCGACAAACCTCAATTTTGCACCCCTTTGATCAACCCTTGATTATTCTCATCAAATAACTCGTTACGCACGCACACAGAGATACAGAGGCAGCATTGCACATCGGCCCTCAAAGAGTTAATTGGATCCGCTACTTCGCGTCTATGATAACAACGTGTGTTGCTGCGTTATGAAAATGTAAACATACAGATGACTAGCTCTCTGCAGAACATTTTTACGAAACAAATTTTCATAGCTGATGTACGAAGAATTGTTTCGTTTACCGGATGTTGATGGAAAAAAGAATTACGGACGTAACAAGCCACTTTGTATGCACGTTGCAAGGCAACGAAAATAAAAATTGAAATTCGCGATCCCTAAATTTCGTTTCATTCTCAGCGATCCAAATTTTGTCGAAAAATATTCCGCCAATATATTAAAACCCAAACAAACCCAAACAAATTCCACGGAAACTAGAAATTCGAAATTATAATTTCTTTTTTCTGATGATAACTGCTGATTCTTTTTGAAATTGACTCGACGAGTCGAGTGATTCGTTGATGAATATTTTATGGATTTTTTCATTTCCATTCGCAAGTCCAGCACTTTCGAGCGAAGTCAAACGAAAGCTTTTTTGATACGACACGATCGTAAATAAACCATGAGTGAATTGTAAAGAAAAACTGAAACGGATTGATGAACTACATATTTTATTGTCGATCTCCCACCCAATGTTTAAAAAGCTCCATTCAATTGAATACAACGAGAGTTAAATAAAATTCCATACATTCTCGATGATCCCTTACAAAAATATAAAACTTTTCACAAAAATGGTGGATTTTTATTCAGGGGATAACAATACATCGACAGAGACAAAAAAAATATAAAAATTCAATTTTTTCTATATCAAGAAAAACATTAATGTCTCGACTGAATTGCTCAAGGATTTTTCAATTTTTGACGGAATTTCAAAAACAGCCTATCTCCGTTTCCAAACTCTTCAATATCCCTTTTACAACTTGTGCAGAGATTTACAAAAAATCCCATTCTCATAACCGAATACTATTTCCCCCTTTCTACCGTTTCAATTGAAACCAAATTTTCAGCGCCACAAATATAATCATAAAATTCGACCAAAAATCAAAATCGCCGCTTTGAATCTTCCACATTTCCTCTACGTCTTCTACCATGCCCTAATCCAAACCTGATACCAACATTCCCCGAAGAAGTTGGTTCCACCAATAACCGTTGACTGTTTCGACCGCGGTATTCGTGTATCCGAGTGCAACGACCTTGAAGTTGAATAAAGGTCAAAGGATAGACGAAATCGGTAATAAAATACGTTGGAAGATCGTCGGTTCGTTCGTTAGCCTTAGGGCATCTTTTGATAAACAGGGGATGCCGTAAACAGACTTGCTCCCACTCATGGAGGATCCATCGTCCTATTTCCGTTTGGTGATGACTCCGGCTCAAATTAACCCCCCGTGCTCGCTCACGAGGCTATAATCACTCCGGGTGAACTTGAGCCGAGTCGAAATCCGTCGAGTCACGTAACGATCCGAAGGATAGGTAATTAGCAACGTCGAGAGCTGAGCTGTGGCCAGGTTTATATATCCCAATTCGAGGCGAAGATGGAGAGAACGAGAAAGAGCTTCGATAAGGCTTTCTCTCTCTCTCTCTCTTTCTCTGTCTTTATCTAGCTCTGAGTTTCGGTGCTGGTCCCGTAGCAGCCAGAATAGTTCGGTCAATCAGTGGTGGAATATATAGACGCGCATCGTGTATACGCTCGCTATATAGATCGCGGAAAACGCGCGTTCCGTCTTGATTCAATATCCTCGGCCTTGTTAGCTATCTCCGCTGAAGCGACGACGGTGAATTCCCGACTCGCGAGAGCAGCGGCCCTCGGAGGAATCGGTTGAGAGAGGAAGACATTGAAGAGGGATCGGAGGGGGGGGGGGGGGATCTAAGAGAATTCTCCGGCACAGGCGTATATACGGTATTCAGGAATCCCCACGCTGTAGTCATACCCAGAATCTGTCATTCTGCGTAGAACGCGGTCCAAGATTCCAGCAACCTTCGACCATATCCGGTTCAGAACGATAGAGTCCTTTTCCACCTGGCCTGCAATCGAGCTACGTCTACCTGTTTGGGTTTGTTTGGGTTCGTTTGGGTTGCCAAACGAAAAAGCTTTTTCGAGTCTACTGCGCGAGCAGACTCGTTTGGTTTACTCGCTACGGCAATCTCAACTCACATCTACACGGACACAACTGATGAGGCACTTTCGATTGAATTACCTCGTCGTTAGATCGACCCTCTCTCACCGCAGTACTCAATCACGTTTCAAAAGCCAGATGTGCCAATCGGCATCCTCAAAAGCAATATTCGAGAATACGAAGATTGCGCTGCCAATATTAATTGTTGGATATGGATTTGGTGATTGTATGACCCTCCGTTGGAACTCCAGTTGGGAAATTGCATTTTTCGGTCAATTATTTGGTGTATATGAATTTTTTATTTTTGGAAACCCTGCTCCGGAAAAATTGAGAAATCCAAAACCCTTTTCGGAAAAAAGATAGATATATGAATTTTTTATTTTCGGAAAACCTACTTCATCGAGTGTTAATGGTTGCAAATCGTATTAATTCAATTATTATTCAAAATTGAAAATTTGGGTTTTTAAGTGGTAATTTATTACTGAATTAACGATTTGGAAGACCAAACATGGAGGACACGATCAAAACTACAAAATCAACGATTCTCTATTTTGGAAAAAAATACAACAATTTTAAAAATATATATTTTTCTTTCATTACGAAAAAAATCGTAATGAACGTTTACGTATTACGATCGATTAATAAACGACTTTTCGTTGCGCCCTATTTCTAATGGCCTTCACCTCACGCTTTTTCAAATTTTAATCGTCCCTACGTCACATCGCGTCAAATAATCCTTCCCGGTCGTAAGTAATGTCATCAATCATCATTCTATCGGACAATATAAATAAAATGAGAATTTCACCGCGGTAAAACGCGAGAAGAAGGTCTGAAGATCGATTGGGCGCCGGGGTCGACGCACAGAACGGAAACTATACACGCGAGCCCCAGCCGGCTGTACACATAGGAGAATAAATTGTCGCACGATGACTCGAGATTAGAAACTGATGGGAGAGCAAAAGAGTTCAACGTTGCGACTACTGTGCGAATGGGGGATGAAAATGACAATTCTTTGTTGGTCTGATGGACTTCGATGCGAACTACAGCTATTTCTAATCGTACAAAAGCTTTTCACGTTTCTAACACTGCTATCCTAACTTATTGCCTGTTGATGGAACAAATGTAGCGTCCGATAAAAACTCATCCCTCAAGACGTAGAAATCAATATTTCGGGACGAAGAAAAAACGTAAAGCACGAATGTAATTCGAAGTAACCCAAATTATTCAAATTAATATCGAATTAATTCCGAGTAACCTAAATTATCCAAATTAATTTCAAAGTAATTCCAAGTAACCCAAATTATCGAAATTAATTTCAAATTAATTCCAAGTAACCCAAATTATCGAAATTAATTTCAAATTAATTCCAAGTAACCCAAACAAACCCAAATTAATTTCAAATTAATTCCAAGTAACCCAAATCACCCAAATTTATTTCAAATTAATTCCAAGTAACCCAAATTATCGAAATTAATTTCAAATTAATTCCAAGTAACCCAAATTATCGCAATTAATTTCAAATTAATTCCAAGTAACGCAAATCACCCAAATTAATTTCAAATAAATACCAAGTAACCCAAATCACCCAACCCAAAAACCCAAACTCATTTGTCGCTCTTCCAGGTGTTTTTAAAGTTTAAGCAACGTTGTTATACTGTAAAGACTTTCTAACAGCAGGTTCTACTTTTTGAAAATCCTTTTTCCACTGCTCGCACACATCAGGGTGTTACAGTTTATTTGATGGATCCACCAATAAATGAAACAATTTTTCAGCTGTCAATAAAATGTTTTCACCGAATGCGCGTTACGTACTTCGATTATGGTGAAGGTACTCTTCGAGTGCACCAGAAAATCTTCAATTTTACGAATAGTTTCCTTCCCACTATTTTCCCTCGTTTTTCTCTGGGAATATACACGTATACACGGGTTATACCTTGGAAGAGGAGGAGAAAAATTCTATCATATGAAAATTCCAAGCTCGAAGGTAGCAGGGAATATCCGGAGGACGCGAAAACGAGGCTATGAGAAAAGCGTGGCTAACGGCTTTTTCTTTTTTGCGGTACGTGAAAAAAGAAAAGATAAAGAAAAAGGAGAACGATAAATATGAGCGTATTAACGTTTCAGCTTTATGAAGCAGACACTGAAATTTCATCAGCATTCTCAAGCACTGAAATTTTCGCTCCGACCTTTCGTTTTTCCGACCGTGCATCAGGTTGAAAAATCATCAAAGTGCGAATTAAGCTGATAAACACGCGATGAGCAAATACATCGAAGCTTTTCTCGTTTGCGATCGAGCTTCCTTTTGAAATTTCACGAAATTTAATTTTTTCAACCCAAACGAAACTTAATAAATTTTATCTCGCTTGAAATTAAAATTGATTCGGCAGGATTGAAAATCCAAAAGATTCGTTAAATAAAATTTCAATTAGTGTAAAATAAATAGTAGAAATATAAAAAGAGGGCCGATATTTTGGGACATAGTTGGGCATGTCAGAGCTCGAAAACTGGAAACCGGCGTTTGCAGTTATACAAGTAGAAAGTGGGTGTAAAAAAATTCACGAATAAGCCTCGAGGGTACAGCTCACGCGAGACGTGCGCCGGAACGCATTTTTTCCTCCTTTAGCTGCCGTCGGAGAAAAATCCCAGCGCCGGCAGTAAAATGCTTTACGCGAGAAACGAGACAATGGCGGTTTTCGTAAGATGCCGCACGTTCGGCGAGGGAGGAAGAACCGAGGGGAGAGACGAGGGAAAATTGTAGAATACCGGGTCGCGTCTGGATCGCGGGTTACACCCGGGTGGAAATAAAGACAAGATGGAATCTTAAGGAGCGCCAACCAAGTGCAAGAGACATTTTTCAGGCTCGAATTAAATTCGTATATTCAAATCGGAATTTCTACGCGTTGATCAACACACTTTATTAAATTCTGGAGTTACCCAAATCGTGCTGGAATTTCTCAGCTCAATATGTCTACAGTCTAAACTCCAAATATCGAATATTACATTTATATTTTTTTAAATACAAGGACGAATGAGTGTCTGAAGATTGCATGCTTGAGATGTACCAAAAATAATGTTTTTTTTTTTATTTCCTCCTTCGACTAATTAAAGATCAACTGGATCAACCACCCAGAATAAAGTCAGTCCAAAATGTGGGAATTTCGGATTTAGAAGTATAAATCCTGTTCTACACGTTTATCTTTTACGAATACCTAATTTAGTAACAGATTAAAATTCAACATTTCTGTCCTCTGTCATCAATAATTAAAATATCCCAATTTGATCCTAACCACGCTTTGTCAGATGCGGTTAACGATTATTATCCTTCTCTGACAGCTGTCAAAAAAGACCCTTCAGCGATATTTTCTCTGCTAAAAAAATAGTAAAAAAGAAATGATAATAATATAAAGAAATATAATATATATAAATATATCCATAAACGTTATATAAAATAAATATGAATATTATTTTAAAAATATACAAATATCAATAATAATAATAATAATAATAATACCAATAATAATAATAATAATAATAATATTTGTAATGAAAAGAAGCTGAAACAACGGGTTGGCAGGGTCGAAACGAATCGAAACAGCCCCTACCGTATCTCAATCTCGCATTCTCTTTCCCAGTCGTTATTAACGGCGTTGCACAGGCGAGATCGCAATAAAAAAAGGGTGAGGGGCAGGAGGAGCACCGGTTGGAGAATGGGCGGGCAACAACGACTGAGAAGCAACGGGAATCTTATTAGAAACTCTAGCCAGCTTAGTATCGATTCAGCATCAATTTGCATCAAATTCCTCGAAGCGATTCCAGCGGATAGTATAACCCAACGCTTTGCCATTCGAAGCGAGCACGAGGCTAAAGCTGCGAGAGGAATGACGAGGGGAGGAGAGGGGAGGGAGCGGGGGGGATTAAAGGAAACCTTCTGTACGAGCACCCCCTCGAATTCGAGCCTTCTTCCCAACAACCAGGTACGGTAACAGACCCTTAAACATTTGTAATATTTATCGATTGCTTTTTTCTTTTTATTCATTTATGTACACTTTGAAAGCTATTACGATCCGAAAGCTGCTACCCACGTATAGCAAAGTAGAATTCGTTGAAAATCGTTTGATCCGAAATAAACCCCTCAGCAGCGTAGCAATGCAATTACAACGAATGAAGTACACCTTTGGAACGATCGAACTTGTTTGGTTTTCGGAGTTATTGAAATCCTAACAATTCACTTATCGGACTTTTTTTTTTAAATGGTTTTACAGGGGAGGAAACGAAGCCTCGATTGAATATTGATACTTTGCTGGATTTCTTTATCCTTTGTTTAACCAATCCTTATTTCTTATTTTTAAAGAAATTATTTATTTATTGTTGAGAGAAATAATCAAAATTATAATGATAACAATAATGGTTCTTTGTTTTGGTATTTATTCACTTTGGTTTTTATTCTTATTTACTTTGATTCTTTATTATTTATTTATTTGAGTTATTTAGATATATTTAGTGTAATTTGATTCTTTATTATTTATTTCGTTGTTTTTATTTACCATTACAATCTTTTGTTTGCTTATTCATCCTGGTTTCGTCTCAATCATCCTTACATAGAAAACTCATTCTAACGAAGCCATGAATGGATTTCCAGTCACGAGAGAAAATTCTTTACCGGTGTGTAATATCATCCAATTTGCTATAAAATTCTTCTGCATTGCAAAGAAGCTTCAATAGATCGCAGTTTCAGCATGAAGTCTATTGGTTCCATTATATTCATACGCTTCATGAAATACCGGAGAAACGAGAAGGGTGATGAAAAAGAAATCCCGGTTTACGTAGACGAAGAAACTCGGAAAAATCTTGCTAGCGAGTAATCGAGTATATGAGTTTTTAGAAGGCTGCAGCGCGCTAGGATCTTCTACGTTACAATACGTTGGCGAATATCCAACGTGGCCAATTATTTCGCCGATAAAGTTTTTTTTCCTAACCCCCAAGGACGAGAAACTTGGTGCGTTCTATTATTTATTGAGAAATTATTGGACTCGTAATTTCTCGAACTGTATTTGCATAAAATCACACGAAAGTTTAATTTTTAATCTGACGTAATCGTTCAAAGGGCGTCCGACAAAGATATCGATACTTTTATAAATAATCAATATTTTTCTTTGAAAATTTCTACAAGTCAAGTTGAAATGTAACAGAATGAATTTGCGTAATCACTTTTGTAAAAAAATGTTAATTACTATTTTTTTTAAATGATTGAAAATATTCATTTTTTTATACCTCTGATTGCATCTCGCCCCTTGAGAAAGATTTCTTTATCGTGCCCATGATAACCCAATGTAACGTTGATCGAAGAAACATCAAAAACAAGTCACCAAATTTAAGATAAAAAATGAGATTAAAAGAAGTTAGTCGAAATTTGAAAAAAGGTTCACTGGAAACTAATTTTGGTTCAAGAGAAACTAGCTTTTGGGTTACAAAAAAAATAGTTTCAGCGAGGGTCAAAGGAGGCTCTCGCGGTTAACTGGGTTAACGTTAATCCGACAGTTTCGTGACAGTCGTAAATGGGTATTTGATTATAAAGTTGATGAAGCACATTCGCCCAACTCTCGATCGAATCATTGATAGGGAATGAGGATTTTCACGAGATCCTTTGAGTACCTCGAAGCGCCGGCATTGCTAAAATTGAAGAGATTTACGCGCGTCATCCGCCACGTTTCGAGAGCAACAGACACTCGACATCAACTTTATGGGACGAGGGAACTGTAGAGACGAGTGGAGAGCGATGGAGAATGGCGAGAACGTGAAATTCCAAGCGTTCCACTATCCCGGACAATTCTCCTCTGCCCTTTATCGTGCGCTAATGGGTTAGGCGATTTCGATTACTTCGAAATCGTGTTTATTTTTTTAAAGTTTTTCGAATCTACAAATTTGACAATTGGAATATCGTTTGGGCTTTTTTGATATGTTTGATGTCTTTCATATGTTTACAATGTTGGGTACTAAGTTTTATCAAAATTGATTAGCAACTGAAAAGGCTAATATCGAGGAGCTTTGAACTCGACCATTTTTTTTTACACAGACCTGATTATTGGTCCAGAGCTCCAACTACATTTGGGTGATTCTATTGAGCATCGTTTTGACATCGATTTTTGGCATCCTATTTCAGGGGTCGGGTAGGAAACCCGAACTTCGAATGACCAGAAGGCTTAAAATTTCGAATTTGAATATACCGAAACTACAAATTTCGTCAATTTTTGGGTTTTCTTGGGTTTGTTTAAAATCAAGGGTTTTAAATCAAACTAACGAACCCAAACACATTTCATCAACCTTTACGAAATTTGTAGTTTCGA
The DNA here is from genome assembly GCA_030522765.1 of Ophioninae sp. B BG-2022a. Lineage (NCBI taxonomy): Eukaryota > Metazoa > Arthropoda > Insecta > Hymenoptera > Ichneumonidae > Ophioninae sp. B BG-2022a. The sequence goes on from JAPYZJ010000156.1 coordinate 45,636, forward strand.
ACTATTAAAATTCGGAACTTGAGCTTTCCGGTCAATCGAAGTTCAGGTTTTTTACTCAGCCTATTCTATTTCAAAAATGTTTTTTTTTTTCAATGTTGGACAAGTTTCGACCAAGATTTTTTATCGGTATATCGGTTGTTGTCATAATCAGTTTTGTTCACCCAAAAACTTTTTAATCATGCAAACCTTCTGTTTCAGGTGATTTCGTTTTGGTGAAGTATGCAATATAGAGGATTTGTCGTTTTCGAGACTCCGAGTATTTTTGCGAAAAGCAATAATACGAAGAGAGGGAGAAAGAGAGGATTTTTAATAAAGCTGCCTCTTTGGCCCTTTCCAGCTCGTGAAAAATATCGCCAAAAGTCGAGGTCCCTACCGCGTCGCGAGCCTTCCACGACCCCACCTCCGATCTCTTCTCTCTCGATTCCATTTTTTTCTCCCAGTGTACGTACTTCGATCCCCCTTCTGCCAGACGGTACACTATACATCATTTGGCCGCCAGGACCCGAATCATCGTCCCTCGGCATCCCTTTCGTATCCCTTCGGCTGTGTAATAACCCCGCATTGCGTTTTCTGAGTGACAGACTGCGATCCTCCTAACCGGAGAAACAATTTCGCCCCCATATTTTATTTCTCCCGGGACATTTTACAAGCGAACCAACCTTCTCCGAATTCGAATGATTTCGGGTGAAATTTACAGTTTTTCATCAAAATCACAAATCAACTGTGAGTTTCAGCTTCCAATTGTAAACTGGAAAATTTCGTGAATTTTTCACATTTTTTCTAACATCGATCGAATTTAAATGTTTTTGAAAATTTGGATTATTTTACATTCGAACTCACTGATCTCGAATGTTTAAAAACAAATTAAAAACTGGCGGAATTTTTTGGCAGAGTCAACTTTTTACCTATTTTTCAATACTTTGCAATTAAAAAATACTCTTTGAAGACACTTTTGAAACAATTGGATATCCTTAGTATTGGCAAACGGTCAGTCAGTTTTACGAACACAAAACAATGATTTTTGAGGTTATTGTTGAAATCCAACTCTTGAGATGCTCTCGTTGCATTTATTAACGTTTTCTTATTCGATAATTTTCCTACCATCAACAATTGATAACAACACATTGATTATTCAAAACCTGAATGCATTATATGGAAATTCTACTGTCAAATTATGGAAGATCACTTCAAGATGTCGTCGGAATGAAATATTAATATTTCGTCACGGGTCGATCCGATTCGAATGCATAAGAAATAATCTATTGGGTGGCAAATCCATTTCGATAATTAAATTACGTGCAGCGCTATCAGAAATGTCAAACAAAATAGTATAATTCGATAATCCTGGTATCATGACCCATTTCAAAATCTTCCCAACATCGAGTCGTCTTTAAATTCCAGAAGCATTAGTTTACGAGAAAAGACCAACGATTGAAAGAAAAAAAAAAAGAGGAAACAAAATGTATTCGCTGCGAAGGCAAAAACGTCGGTTGATACACGTGGCCTTCGGTGTAGCCGAAGGTCGTCCTTCAACGGAGCGATGTTAACAGGATTTTTTGCAAATACCAGCAGCATGCTCGATCGAACGGGATGAGGTTGTAAAAAATAACAAATGGCTTTTGTGCTACGAGGAGAGTAGGTGCGCGCGTGCGACTTTTACGAATTTACTTTGCACGAGAATCTTGAACGAGACGCGGATGCTCGAGTGGAGCAAAGGAAAGAAGAAAGAAGAAAAAAAAAGGTGGGCAAAAGGGACTGACGTAAATAGGGTCGAGGAGAAGCAAAAAAAGAAAGACTTTATTCATTCTTGTCCTCCAGTCATCCTCGGTCATACACGAGCCTCTGGGACAATATTTTTTGTTTTATTTTTGTATTTCTTTTTTTTCTTTTTTTTTCTTTTTTTTCTATTTTTTTTTTCGTATTGCTCCGATACGTACACGCAGATGGATGATGGAAGAGGGTCGAGGTTGCTGCCCCCGCGTCTACCACATCGCGTTCTCTCCCGGACTCTCTCTGTACCGCTCTGGACTTTTCCTGGCGACTGGATTCGACCGATGTGAAGAGAAGCGCGATAAGGGGAAGTTATTAGACCGTCATAAATCGTTATGCTCTCCGGACGGAAATGTTCCGCGCCTACGTGTTCTCTAATATATACAGGGTGTCTCACGACTGAAAGTTATCCGTGAAATAGAGGATTGGGGGTGAAATTCTGAGTCGATTGATATGAGCATTTATGCTTCCCGGATCAACCCCTGAATTGTTTGGGTTTGTTTGGGTTCATTCGTTTTGAAAGCCAGCCAATCAGGCACGCTTTTTGAGCAAGCTAATGTTGCTGAGTGATACGCACGTGTCGTAGTGCTTGATTGGCTGCCTGTAAAAAATAATAATAATTCAGGGGTTGATCCGGAATCCGTAAATGCTTTTATCAATCGAATGAGAATTTTTAACCCCAAAAAGCCACGGATGACATTCCGCCGTGGGACACCTTGTACATTTATGTGTGTACTAAGCGGCAATTTTTTGCGGCCGTGTATGCGGCTTCGACATAATAAATATTCCTAAGAGAGCCATTCGATCTTGCCCTCACGCGATTCGAAGTTTTCTCCCCCCTTCTCAGCTCTGTCTCTCTCTCTCTCTCTCTCTTTTCCTTTTTATCCCTTTGCCTCTCTCGGTCCGCAAACTGAGAAAGGTCAGCATTAACGATACGGGCCAGATTGATTCCACGATAAAAATAATTGTCGGCTTATTAAATTGCTCCGGTAAATTGGACGCGAACATTTCTGACCCCCCCAGCCCGCCAGTGAAGGAACAGCTAAATATCGATTTTTCTCTCCAGCGATTGGACCAAAACTCGACAGATGCTGGGAACACTGATAAAGCAGCGGCTACATTTCGGATCGACCGTTACGGAGAGATGAAACGCCGGGATGAAAATCAGCGGCGAAAAGAAATCACATTTCCTGTCATGGCGTAACACGCCTCTGTTTTCGCTGACGAGGATTTTTTTTCGTGGCGGAAAAAAAAACGTCATCGATCAGAAAAAACAAAACGAATCAACGGAATATCAAAAAGAAAAATAGACAAAAAAAAAGAGAGAGAGAGAATTACGATCGTTCCAAGTTTCGAAAGTGCTCGAGACAGCGAACATCACTGTGATACAGTTGGTTACCCGATTCAGATAAGGAATGATTTTTCTCGGAATCACGATTTCACGCATTTCTGCTGACTTGACGATTTTTTTTCGTTTTTTTTTTTTTTTTTTTTTTTTCTTCGGAATAAAAATCCTCCAATAATTGTCGTCTGCGGAGTCTGGGAATTTTGAAGTGCACGCGAACGATTGATCGTGCCACGATGGTAGAGAAGGAAAAACACGGGACGAAGATACGTATCAAACTCTCGTTTTCCACGTTTGATGGAGAAAAGAGGTAGAGAGAAAGAAAAAAGTGGTCGAGAGAGAAAGAGAAAGAGAAAGAGAGAGAAAAGCATAAGTACGAAATTGCAAGAATGCGATATCTGTGCAATCCCTCTCTACCCCGTTCCTTTTTTTTTTCTCTCGTCTCCCATTCTCTTTACCAGCAAGCATAGCGAGACGATCCTTCTCCCCTGCTTAATTTCCTGTTTGCCTACAAATTTGTATACGCTCTGTGAGGGTGCTTGGGATGAGGGTGAGGACTCTTCTCGCGGTAGCCGGGAGAGCCAACATACGAGACGATGTCGCCGCTGCTGTCGCCGCATCTAAATTGGAATCTCGACCTACCGCGTCCCTTCCACCCCCCTGTGTTCGCTTCATTGGTTGAAGGGAGAAAGAAGAAGCCAAAGAGAGAGGGAAGGCTGGAACAGCGACGAGAATGTTGGGGGGGGGTACCACCAACGGTACAAAACCATCCCCGTTCCCAAAATTCCATCTCTCCCTTGCCCCGAAGTCATCCCTTCGTCTCGCCAGCGTCCACTGACTCTCTGCTACTATCTCCCTTTTCCTCGCTTTTCTCTCTGTGTATAGAAAATATTTACCAACATATACGGCACGGCCGTAGATCGTTTTGTTATCTCGACGAGCGGAAAACGAGCCAGAGATATTTTTGGCTACGTTTCTTCGTGCAGTATCTCTTCGTTCCTCCACCTTCGACTTAGAGCCTTCCAGACCTCCCTATCCTCATACTCATACTCCCTATCCCCTTTCGTTCTCTTGCTCTTACTCTCTCGCTCGTTCTTCGGCCAAAAGTGTGGACCAGTGAAAAACGACAAACAGGAGTACAAGAAGGGTGGATCGGTCTTTGGACATTTCCAGTGCAGCTTACAAATCCGACCATACTCACTTTCAACGTCAGACCTCTTCGTCTTTCGAAGACGCTCCGATCCCACCCCCCCTCCACGACCCTCTTCGTCTTCTTGAATATCTAATCGCATCACGAGTGCGTTTCGTGCCAACGAAAAATCTGCCCCCCCTGTTCAATCTTTCTTCCCGGTGTTTTTTTTTTAATTTTTTTTTTGTTCTTTTTTTTAATTTGTTTTTTATTTTTCGCAGCGAAAGAAAATTGGGTTTCCCGAGATAGGATATAGCTTTGGAGTGCAAATTGCGTTGCCGTCTGACAATCGACTGGATTTTATTCACGAGCGAAATAACGCCGGAGAATTGAAACGCGTCAATTCGAAAACGTGTATTTATCGTAGCGGACGAGAAACGGCTGAAACGTCTACGAAGACCGAACAAGTTTCGAAAAGTTTTTTCCCGCCGAAATGCAATTCGATTGGGCCAGAAGCTTCGAGGGATCGGAACTGGATATTTCCAATAAACGAAAATCGAGTTTGTTCGAGGTTGTTTGCGTATACGGGAATTCGTGATCGAAACGAGCATGAAGTTTATCTTTGATCCAAGCCGAGATTCATCGAAAATAACGATAATTAGTTTTTTTTTTTTGGCGTCACGACTTTTTACAATCCGCGTTTCCGAAATAAAAAAAAAACAACAATTTTAATCGACGTTACACATTTACAAATCGCTACCGTTTCATAAACATTTCCGTTCGTTTTTCCTAAAGAGTGCATCGTCACTGATTAAAATAAATAAAAAAAGAACATTTTACCATCGAATTAAGCGAGAAAAGAAGAAAGTAGAAAAAGCAGGAAGAATAAACGAAAAAGTTGGAAAAGCGAAAAAGTGGAGGAACTGAGCGACGAAAAACAAAGAAAAATAAAATAAAGAAGGAAATGTAAAAAAAAACGCAAAAGTGTACTATGCAACACCCAACAAAAGAGGTAATAATATATACGGTGCTTTCTTGTATTCAATTTCACATGGTATTTTCCGGCCGCCGTTATACCCAAACCGCCAACCCAAAAAAAAATCTCGTGCATTAAAAAAATAATATATACGGTGCTTTTTTGTATTCAATTTGACATGGTTTTTTCCGGCCGCCATTATACCCAAACTGCCAACCCAAAACATGGATCTCATGCATTAAAATCAAAAAAAGATCCATCGTGACGAACGTATATATATAGGTCGGTTCAGATAACGATATACCGAAGCTGCGAGCTAAGGTGATGAGGCCGCAGGCGATACAAGTTTTCCTTTATATATATACATATATACTTATATATATAGGGAAGGTGAGAGTATTACGATGTAGATTACAGAGGGGGGCAGTTTGCATCCGTCAAGGGTCGAGACCTCCGGAGCCCTCTGGTTGCACGCTCTAAAATTAACTTTAGCTATACCCGGAAGTCTCTCCTACGGGCATGGTGTAGACCCGCATATTTTGAATAACATTATGAAGTATTTACTTGGTGCATGTATCTGTAGGTACGTATAGCCAGCGCATAATTTATCAACTAGAACGATACACGTCGAAAAAAATTCATCGTCTTACCAAAGCACGAAAAATTTCCAAAGTTTACCGAGAACGGAAAAAACGTGAATAAAAATAAAATATTGAGCACATGAGCGGTGCGGTTTTTCGCTCGGTTCAATGAATTAATTAGGTGCATGGTACATTGGCGTGAATTCGTAATGATGGAATATAGAGTTTGTTTGGGTTTGTTTGGGGTAAGCGTGCGCAGTTTGCAATTTTGATACAGCACTGAGCTATTCCAAATTACGATTTTTCGAAAATTGTATGGTTGCAGAAAAAATGTTTGGTTTTGACGAAAACGAATATTGGGTCGAGGATGTCGTGGATTTAAAAAAAATTGATCTTTTGATTGGTTTTTCGAGGATCGAGAAATACCAAAAATTTGAGAGGGAAAGTAAAAGAGGAGAGGAATGGAAGGATATAGTAGATCGACCGATGTAGAGTCGAAAAATTCGAAATCGAGAAACTTTGTAATTTTCTTCGAAGTGGAAAAGGGGAATATTGTTGTCGTACAACATGAAGTAAAAACGAGGAAAAACGTCGTGGCTCGCACTTGGTTCGCTTTCTTAATTCGGCGCGTTACGCCGTTTAAGATTGCTATCTCTCCGCGCTATTGGGAGTAGGTACGAGAGAATAGTCAAGCGAGGAAATCCCACCGCAAGAGTTTCCCTTGAATCGAGATAGTTGGCAAAGAGAGATTTCTCATGAGAAAGATAGAGAGAGGGAAAAACGTTTTACATTGTCCTCGACGGTGACGCGTATCTCTGACAAAATCGTCTGATTCCATCTGCCGCAACTTCCACCACGTTTCCATGGGGCGTTCTCATCCTTTTGAGATTTCGGAAATTCAACTTTTCATAAGTGAAACTTTAGAGCGATGAATCAGTCCCATCGTTTTGAACGTTTGAAAATTCACTTTTTCAAAAGTGAAACTTCGAAGCCCATTGGGCATTCTGGTCCCTTTTACATATTCATTTTTTCGAAAGTGTAACTACGACGCCATGGGATATTTTCCTCCATTTGAGCTTTTAAATATTCATTTTTTTAAATCAAAACTACGAAGCCTTCGTTATTTCTTTCGTTTTCTCGTTTTCTCGGACTTTTAAAAATTCATTTTTTCGAAAGTGTAATTTCAACGCCATGGGGTATTCTCGTCCTTCTGGTGTTTCAAAAATACTTTTTTTCAGAAAATTAAATTTTGCAACCACGAACGCGAGATTTTATTTTTGCTTTTTAAAACGAAAAAGTAAAAAAAATTATTTTGCCACGCTTTTGAGCTGTATTGGGAGTGCAACGTGGAAAAACGATAATGAGAAAGTAGTATTTTAAATATCGTTACAGGAAGCAGCACCACCGTTGAATAATTTAACCGGAAGCTAATAATCTAACGAAAAATGTTTACTGAATAATTCCTGAGGGAAGTATCGGATAAAACGATAACGTCAATACCTTCCAGCGATACCGGATATAATTGTCTATAAAACCGTTGAAGAGGTTAGACTACTGTGAAAATTTAACAAAAATCGGTCACTGCCGTAGCCAACCCAAAGTAAAGGAGAAATTCAGAGACTTAATCACAGACTTAAGGTAAACTCATTGATCCAAAGAAGAAACTACCTACTCAAACTTTAAACGTCTCTTTCTCGAAATTTCATTTTTCCAAAGTCAATTAAGAGAATTGAAGTCATAACCGACGTTTTTCTCCTCAACATTATTCGCTTATTATTTATTATCAGTGATAATCTATATAGTCCACTGAAAATAAGAAATAATGCAAATTTCGTTTTTACTATAGAGGAACGAGATAAGAGGCTCCCTCCAGTTTCACAAATTATTATCACTTTTAAGAAAATTCGCTTTTTTTAAATTCAATTAAAAATTAAGTAAAAGGTTGAGTGCTTGACGTTGGAATGTCCCTCGTAAAATTTATAATTATTTTGGATTATTCATTAAAAATGTTTCACTGCATCAATATTATTGTTTAACCGATATTTCAATCATCTTACTCAAGCCTTGGAAATAAATAATATATCCAAGTGTCGTTTTCTTCTCTTTCGACTTTTCAGCCCTCAATAAAACGGTGCCAAATTCTGACGTTCTCTATTTCAAAAAAACATTTAACTTATTTACAATTAAAAATTTTTTAAATTGTACATTAAAAAAAACTAATTCACACTTATATAATTCAAATTTTACGTTTTAATTTAATCATTAAAACGAATTTACAATTATATATTTCACAATAAAATAATTAAAAAAATAACAAAACCACGATACCATTAAACAAAACTAAAACAAAAAAAATGTATTAACATCTCTAAACCGATTCGAAACGAAAGGCCCCACGAGCCCATCGAAAGTTCCGTATGACGTCTCTAAGTGAGATTCCACTTGTCAAAGGGGACTCGTTGAATGTGGGTTTTCCTCATTCTCGATTCGACAGTCATGAACGTACGAAATTCTGAAAATGATAGAGCTCGGTGGTATCGTCAGGGAAACGGAATAGCAACGATCGTGAATACTTCTCGGCGTTCTACATAACTCTTGTAAAAGAGACGGAAATGCAGCGGGCACATACGGATTGAGTAAGAGTAGATGGGACGGACGAGGGGGACTCGGGTTTCGGAGAACGTTGGCTCGGTGAACAAATGGTAAATTCCATTATCGGGCAAACGTAACGAAGGTGTATGAGACCGTATCGAGCGATATGGTTGCATACAGGTTGTGACAATGCAGGGAACGATAGCGACGGCTGGGCTAAAGAGAATGTCTGGAATGTTTAGGTCGTATGGAAACGCAACGACAAAACGACCACCGAGAGGGGAGGGGGAGGGGGGCAAAAAGGCCTGGGAACTCCGATTGCTATTGTGGCTCTGAGCAAGTAGTACCAACGAATTCTATCTACAAGGCTCGGAGAAACGAGGTTGAAAGCACACGCGTAAGCACTCCGATGGAAGTAAAACTGGTAATGGAGACATTGGACAACGACGCGCATTCAGCAACGATCAAACGCATCTGGTCAAAAACGTTACGAATGTACGATCCACCGATTTTAGCATCCTGGCTTGCATAACTATATTTCTGGAGCAACGAGCATTTTTCAGGTCTAGTAAAAAGAAATCCATTTAGGGAGGAAGCTTTCAGCTAGTTCTCGGTACCTTCGGTTTGTACTACTTTGCTAATTAGCTCCGGCGTTAGATACTCGAAATTATCTTCTCACGTAATGATCCGCGTCGTCATTAATGGTAAGCGCAAATGGAGAAACTAATGAACGTTGGAGTTGACTTGGGCCGAACAGATGTATGGATTTATTGATGCAATATGCTTTAATAAATAAATAATAAAATGTAGATTTATAAATTGCTTTGATAGATTTTTTAATAAATTTAGTAATTTTAATGAAATTTAACTTTAATAAATAGCTTCAATAAAAATAATAAAATTCTTTGCACATCCGATCGGGCAGATGATCGTTCGTTTTCATTCCTGAATTTTTGTCTTATCGTTTAGCGATCGATGACACTATATATTTAGTGACTTTTAGTGATATAGGTTTATACGTTCTACAACGAATAACGGATTAAATACAAATATATTTATAATTACTGAACGATTGAGTGAAAAATTCTCAAATCGCGAATTATTCTATCAAGAACTATCAACCCTGAAAATTTTTCTGAATTTCGTCAAGATCCATTAACCCCACGAGTAAAATTCACGAAATCAGAAAAATCCTACGCTGTGAACCCTGGGTAATCCCTAGTCAAAGATTGTCCATCCAATTTTAATTCCGGCACGACTTTCAAGTCCCTAAGGTCGGGGAGAGTTGGCCACGTCCATAAAAATCGAGTCTCGACGAATTGTTAGGTAAAAACCGTAGCCTTTCTCATTCGCGGAGGTTCGGACGTGTCGAGCATTTTTCAAAGGAAATATTCGGTGCTTCAGAGCAGCTCGGGGGAGGTGGAAGATCGAAAGTGGAACATTGGGAGGTTGGGTCGTACGAAGTGTGAGGGAGGAGGAAAATGGGCTTGTTCCGGTAGACGAAGAGAAAAAGAGAGAAAGAGAGAAAGGAGAATACCACGTGAGGAAAAAAGAGGAAAAGATAGATGGGCACGCAGCGGAGAGAAAAAGTAAGAGACGAGGATAGCCCAGCGCTGCGGTTATTGGTCACGTTAAATTACACCGTTTTATTACGACAGGCCGTAAAGCTCGTTGGGACACGGCGAACAGGATTGAAGAAGGGACGAAGGGGATGACTTGTTCGGGACACGCTCGTGGGCGCCGGAGCCACCGTTATTACGTGTGGCTTGCGAACCCCACACTACTGAACCTCCCTACCTGTCTGTGTGTCCATCCTACCTTTGATTCGGAGCGTACGAGCTTACCAACCGACTCCACCCAACCGTCTCCCTACTTTCGACGATATTCGCGATACACTTTCGTACGTACACCCCCCTATCCTATATTTCACATGCATATTCGCTTTCTATGAATTTACACGAGTTTCCACACACCAGGATACTGGCTGACTATACCCCGTTTTGCGTACGTAATATTAAGAAATATCGCTACATCGGTTTACGAATTCACCCGACCCTTTGACGTGCTTTTTTCTCAAAATCGTAAACCGAATTTTTACGTTTGCAAATTCGCGAATTTCTCTTCGCAATCGCTATTTCATTTTGGATACTTGATCGAAAATTCCGATGATAAGAGACTTTCGAAAAGATCCCAATAATCGTGGGATTCTATAACTCCGAAATCATTAAATACAACCTTCCGAGAACTGGACCAAACAGTATCAAAAAAAAATCCTGATTACTCGGAGCCCAAAAATATCAAATTTTGTTTTTTTTTAAACTAAACGTAATGTTCTTTTCACAAATCTTCTTGCTAAATCGTGAGATCCCTAATTTTCCAAAGCACGCGATTTTGCAAAATGAGAAAATCGTGAAATCTCGGTATTTTCAAAATCACTCGCCGGCTGGGAGTAAAAATCGGAAAAATTGAAATAAAATCGAAAAAAAAGATCAGTAAGCACGCGCGAACAGTGCGTTTGGGTAAAAGTGTTCCCGAGGTATAACGAAACTGATCTCGTACAAGCGGAAGTATACATTAATCTCCTTCTTTAAGTGGGCTGCCTTTTCGCGAAACGAATAAATGCCAACGAAATGGAGGCTCCAGGCTACATACAAATCCAATTACCGGACGTATCTCGTCGTTCTTCTGGAACGACCTCCCCCCCCCCCCCCCCCCTTTATCGCTCTCTACCACTCTTTCTCTTCGCACACCTTATTTACTTTTTTTGCCTTTTTCGATCTTTTGTACATAGCACGCGCTCAGATTTTCGCAGGTTCGCTCTCGGCGTTTACAAAGTTCCATAGGCGGAGGGAGGGGGGAAGGAAAAAGAAAGACGCGGAGAAAGATACATGGCCGTTGTTTCAAATGTATGTGTGTGTCTGTATGCACGTGTCTGTACGAGGATGCGTTGTGCACGGTTCCCCTTAATGCGCAACCCTTTTCCAAACTCGCACCCACCCTTTTCCCGCCCTTTTCTCTTCCCATCGATCTTCATTATCTTTGCTCCCGCGCTGTCCACTCTTTCGATGCGGGCGTGGCGGGAAATCTTCTCGGGGCTTTTAAATGGCAAACGGAAGACCGCGTGACGTATGAGGGTGGCATAGATATAGGGCGAGTTTTCTAATAAACGTTTTTTTCAGGGATTAATCCAACAGCTGATGAAAAAAAAAAGGATCGTTAGGATAAATATCCAATCTTTTGTATTTTTGATTATTAATTTTTTCGTTTTTTTTTTTTACTTTTAAAAACTGCGAAAATTCCTCCAATCTTTCGATGATAAAATTATGAATGAATGCTGCAAATGTTCACGAGGTTGCAACAATAACCATAAATCCTAGAAATCCGAATGAGAATGAAAGGAAGAATGAGAAATAGTAAAAGTTCTTGTAACCGTTCGTAAGCTCGGGTGCACTGAAAAAGCGACGGCAAGTTTCGGAAGACTTTGCTCGGCCGCGTCTGGAGACTCGTAGGCTCAGTAATGGCTCCCGTTTGCCACCTTTTCACTACGGTACCCCTAAAAAAAAAACTCAAAGTTCTACGTTTCCCAAAATTTCATCGCTATCGTCGTGGAAACGCAAAAAAAAAAAGAGGACGCTTCGAGAACGTCACACGCACGCGATAGAAATAGTCGCTTGCGAAACGTCGATTACAAACGTGGGTTTAATATTTGCGGTAAAGCAACAAGAACTCACGGAGACTTTCGAGCGTTATACGGTGGACTGCACGAAGTGCCACGAGACTTTTAGCCTCGGGAGACCAAAAAGCACGACGGAATCGCATATATGGATAACAAAGTTTTTGAATTCTTCGACCAATGGGAGAGAGAGAGAGAAATAGAGTTTGCTCCGTAGTTTTATCAGATCTCGAGACGCGCGAGCAAAGAGTAGAAAAATATGTGAACGTGAAAGAAAAGTTCATACAGGCATGGGGCACAAAAGACTTCGGTGAACTCGTTGCTGTCCGGAATACACTTTTCCACATTCGACATCCGCAAAGCCACGAAGAATAAAAAAAAAAAATCGATCGAAAAATTTGCGCAGAAGGAACGCAGAAAAACGAGTAGAATCTTTCGGGCAGTTACTCCGCTAAAAGTCTGAGGTTGATAAAAAAAATGAAAAATCGAAAAGATCGGTAATTAAGATGTAATTTTTTTTAGTCGATTTTTTGGAAAATCCTTTTTACTAGGAGGTCGCCATCGATGGGACCAACAGTTGTTAAACGCCACGTAACGCACGTACCAGTTGGCAGGGCTGAGCTCGTTCCACGCATATGAATGATTACGGAACGAAACGAAACGAAACGAATGAAATTTTCCCCGAAAGCAATATACGCGGTTCAATTTATACAAAATTGTACGACACTCGTGAATATTCATTGGAGGTAAATGTATACGTGATTCAGATGGAAAATAAATGTCGTCAGTGAACAAGAGATAGAAAACGGAGTGAGCCTGAGGATAAGTAAAACGAGAGAGAGAGAGATAGAGAGAGAGAGAGGAAGAGGAAAAACGAGGAAAAGAGTGACCCAATTCGACAAGCTGCTTCCCCGGAAGCAAATGATGAGAGATATAAATGAAAATCTCCGCTCCAAGATTCCTTCGGTGCAAGATGAAAGATGAGGGTAAATCTCTCCCAATTGGTGCTCCGTTCGCTACCGCTGGTGAAGTAAAAAAAAAAAAATTGAGAAAAGCTCGTGCGATATAAGATTCGACTTTGAAAATGCGGAGTCTTGGTGGTGCACTCTTTACGATTTAGTGAAATATATCCTTAAGTTGCGGCTCGAGCTCGACCCTGGTAATTTAATCAAAGAAATAAATCCATCCTGAGGATATTTCATGGCCACTCGCCTATACCAAATCCCTTTTGCTACCCCGAAGGTCTCAACGGACGAGATACATCCATCAGCTAAGTACCATTTTCGGAATACACGTTTATTTATATACGTACGTATAATACGGACCCAACCGTCGCAATACGGAACGGATTGAGGGCCCACTGAGATGGCCGTCGTACTTGGGCTTTTTCAAAGCGTCGTAAAACTCGGGCTCGTCTATTTGTCTGATCGAAGACATAAAAGCTAGGAAGCGAAAGATAGCACAGAGAGAGAGAGAGAGAGATTAAGAGAGAATGAAAGAAGGAGATACAAAATAACCGTAAATTCCGCAAAACAAATTCGCAAAGGAATTCGCAAAGACGCAACGGAAAATTAATTCTTTTCAATTACTGAAACGTTTTATTCATCACTATGGAAAACGGAAACGAAAGAAATTTTTTTTCGTTTTTTTTTAAAGAAATTTACGACGTAAAATACCAAAAAATTGACTGCTTTGCCATACGATAAAAATATTCAAAATATTTTTTTTATTCTACAAATTTTTAGGTTATATCTTAGGTCTTCATTTTTAGGTTATATCTTAGGTCTTCGTCATTTGAAAATGATTGCATTTCTTTCTTTTTTTTAAAGACATTTACTACGTAAAATAGCAAAAGAAAATTAACTGCTTTGCAATACGATAAAACTAAAGAAGTAGATCAAAAGTGAAAAAATGTCCGCAATGTGCAAAATGTTTTTTTATCGTATAAATTTTTCCATTATATTATTTCCTGTCCCTTCTGATATCCCCTCTGCCGAGCTCTCATATGTGCAACGACAAAGGACTATCATTCGCAGCCGAAATGTTCGCGCCTGCTTTTCACCATGGGCACTCGTGTGCGTCCAGTATGAGATCCGATAGAAGCGAATCGTTGATTTTAAACGCCGGATATGCTCGTTCGGATATGTAAGCGAAGGGGGGGGGGGATAGATTTTACTTGGCGCAAACGATGTATCAATAGTAACACGTATATGTCCAGATATGATAACAGGTTATATCGTCCAACAGCCAATGAAGGCTTCAACCACTAATATTTCGAGATTACGGTACGAAACGCGATCGAATCGAAGAGCTTCCACGTTATCTGTTCACCTTGTCTGCTTCCCTCTCTCTCTCTCTCTCTCTTTCTCTTTCTCTTTCTCCGTCAATGAATGAACGCGGTAGCCAATATCGCCTCTGACCAGCACTGTGGTGTATTCGCTTTTCGCGGATACTCCGATAGTCCGATACGCGCTGCCCGCGTAATTAAAACTGACGCTTTTGTTTCGCTCCTCTTGTCCGTATCCTACGTATATTGCTTGTATTCGGAAGGAATATATAGGTCGCGGAAGCCTACGATTCGACGCGAGATTCCGTCATTTTTGCGCCCTTCTCTACCTCAAGGATCCTTATACAGAGTGGCTACGAAAGTAACGATCGAGAGGCAAATGTAAATAAATATTCGTAGCTAAAAATTGTTCCAGTTTTTTCATTGGTGCTCGTGCGTTTTTCCAAATGAATGGCACAAGTGTTTTATATTAGGTGTAGTAAAAAGAAGCATTCTTTTCTAGAGTCAATCAATTACAAAATGTGTCCACCAATGATAAACGGAGTCAATAAATCACAAACTGAGTCAATAAATCACAAACTGAGTTAATAAATCAAAAGCTAAGTCAATAAATCACAAACTAAGTCAATAAATCACAATCTGAGTCAATAAATCACAAACTGAGTCAATAAATCACAAACTGAGTCAATAAATCACAAACTGAGTCAATAAATCACAAACTGAGTCAATAAATAAAAAACTGAGTCAACAAATCACAAACTGAGTCAACCAACGACAAAACTGTCGGATGAGTTTGAATAATACGAAATCTCATATTTCCAACGCTATCTAGTATAACCCGATCGTACTTGTACAACACGAGATACAGATATGAGCCATCAATTAGAAAAATCATGGATTTATTTTTACTACACCCGAAATCCGATGATGATTTCTTTAAAGAAGATTAAATTGATATTGATGAAGAAATCAATATTTTTCAACGAGTCCTGGATAGTAAAGCTAGTCCTGTTGCCAACGGAAGTTTATTGGTGGGATACCGACAACTTCGATAGAGTATTAAAAAAAAAGTAGGTTGAAAGTAAGAATTAGAGCAAATAGAAATTCTTCTTTCTCAAAACCTAGAAAAGATCGAGACCAATTCATGAAGATGACAGGAACGAGGTTTTGGTACGAGAAATTGATTATCCTTTTCGGGATCTCGGTCCACCCGATATACACGCTGAGCAACAACGTTTTTCACGTGCATGACGGTATACATGTATATTTGCCGTTTTGAAGGGGGTCTGCGCGGTAGCCGGTGCGTTCGGAGGTACATCCGAACGCGTTACCGCTCAACGGGCTTATACGAGAACGGTGAAGCTCCGTGTAACAAAAGCCCTATCTGCGGATATGTAGGTACCTACAGGTATTAACGCCGGGCAGGGGGATTTTCGTTTTGTATTCCTCGCCTATTATCGTACCAGAAGCGACAGCCGAGATCGTACACGAGTACCCAATTTCGTGAAAAGTCCCTCGTGCGCGCGTCCGTATCAGCCGTTCTCCACGTGCCTCGTTGCACCTTTCAATGTCCCCAAAATTCGAACGTCACGCTTCAAAGTACACGGGAAAAACAAACGGTAATGCAATTATTCAGATTTATGAACGTTGCGGATAACAAAATTATCGCGGAAACGAGGAGAATGGTGAAACGTTGAAAACGTTGTTTCTGGGGTTCTCTAGGAGTCAAAATCCAAAAACAAACGATGTTGTTCGTAGCCCAATCCAATTGTTGATTGGACCCAAGAAAAATTAGAAGTAGAATTTTTCATACGGAATTCGTTAGGGGGGTCGTCACTGGGACTCTACATTTCGGTTTTCGAATTCCCAGTGGTCTTTGATTTTCCGTCATCTTGATTTTAAAGGTCGTTTTTTGTTTTTTAAATAACTCGTTTATTTTCAATTTTACACGAAAAATGATTATTACCAAAGTTGTTCAGAATTTAATTTCCTACAATTTTATTTACTCTACTGAAAATTCTACTTATAATTTTTCTTCGGTTCGGTCCGTTTTTCGTCTAATTCCATTGGGCTATCGTACATCGAGCTAAATTGATAAACCTGGTCGAATTTTACATTCGGATATCGAAATTGTGAGATTCGGTCGAATCAGCTATTCCTCCTCTGAATTAGCGAAATACTTTGATAACGTTTCGACAATGAGAGTCATGAAAACTTGAGGGCGTAACGAAACTACCGAGCGTCACGGTTCTCGAAATTGTCCATAAATTTTGGGGGTATAAAATTGCAGCGTGGACGAACGGGGAATTAATTAACACGCATTGGCTGTACAGAAGCTCGTCGGTAATGAGCATCCACTCGGAGCTAATAGGATGTTTACGGGGCGGAATAGAATGTGCGGGTAAGCGAAGCCCGAAACAAATACGCGATCCACCCCGAGCGTGAATAATACGCGCCTATATACCCGTGCAATTTACCGTGTACGTGCCTCTTTCCCACATCGGACCGTATTCCATCCCCACGTGTGACGTTACACGAGCATTTTTCCAGACTTGTACACCAAAAAACGACAACGCGCACTTTATAACAAACATTTTTTCAAACTACTCTTTCGGAACTCACGATCCGTCGCAAAGAGAAACGCGAATACAGCAGAAACGTAGGATTCGGTACAATTCGATCACCACTTCCGTTTCGATGAAAATCTAGTGAAAAACGATCGACAAAGGTTCTTACGTATGACTGAACCACTACTGAAACTGATACCCCACTTTTGATATTTTGAAAAAATCGTTATTCGCTTGGACCACCTTAACGAAAAAAAGGTTCAACCTGACTGCAAAAATGGCAGGTTATAGAAATAGTGACAATGGTATCCTCGATTTATCGATATTCAATAGATGGAATTGCTAATTGTATAAAAATGGAATTTTTTTTTAACATTCACTCGATCAATTATTTCTTAGTAATTAATTGAATAGACCGTTATGAGGATATCCTTGTTCTGAGAAAAATCGAAAAAAATCACCAATATTCTTTCTATGATCGAGACACGATAACAGGAGAAATCTCGATCAAGCAAAAATGTTCTCTTCTTGTGTCAAAACTACTTTTTCAAAAGTAGTTTTGAAAAAAAAACGCGTTTAAAGTTTCAAAGCACGTCAGGCCCTTTTAAAGAGCATTTACGTTTTCTGTAATAACTTTTGATCTATAGGCAATTTCTACAATCAACTTCGACAGAAATACACCTAAAACTATAAATAATAATAACCCTCAAAAAACGATTTTTCGAAAATTCTGGACGACTGTAAGTCCCTAATAAAAAAATCGGATTGGGAGTTTTGCAAAACCGATTAATCGGTAAAGGCAACATGTAAAAACGTTGGAAGGCATTAATATAAAATTGACAATCCCGTCGTAAAATTGGATCGCGAATAATCGGAAAGGAATCATCGACGCGGTATGATCCTCCACGTTGAGGGAATTTCCCAGCGGGAATTCCGGGCTTGGTGGAAATCCAATTGGTGATACACGCGCGATGTATCAATGATATAATTTTTCAGGAGAAGACCATGCGGCAATGCGGGAATCCGTGATGATATAAGTGGACCAGGGAAAATTGACACGTTCATTACACCTAGCTTGCGCATCCCGAGTGAGAGCTCGATGCATTTATAATCGGGGTTGTTTCGCAATGGGAGTTTCTTCTCGCGTTACAAGCCGCGCGTATTCGCACGCACACGTTTCGCAGATGGGACAACAGGACTGTACAATTATCGCGGAGCGTTTCATCGTTGTTTCGTTCTCACATGAGGAGCAATGTCCTATCCTGTATCGAGGGGTGATTGCTGCGCGCTTAATTGCTAGTTCCGAATGGTTATAGCCAGGACACTGCGGCAACCGCTCAAACCAATGGAGCACATCGTTCAACGCTACCCTTTTTATTCTTTTCGTTTCCGGGTTCACGCGTCACCCGATAAATCCTGGCGCGCACAAAATTCTCTTCCCCAAAAGTACCGATATTTCCCGATATCGCTGTTCATC
>JAPYZJ010000157.1:0-63799 GCA_030522765.1 Ophioninae sp. B BG-2022a
CCAAGAGATGGCGTTGAATTTTGCTCATACTCGCGTACTCTTATCCAATAGTACTTGTAAGAGTACGCAATTCCAATTTCTGATTATTTTTGTTATTTTGAGTGATATATTTTAATTTTGTTTTTTTTTCATGTTACTTTATGAAAGATGTTTAAATTGCAAACGTGATAAATGCTTACTTGATTTTCTAGACTTTACATTTATTTTTTTAGAATATTTTGAATCTTGAGTGCGTACTCCTAGACCAGATTACCCTACATAGTAGTCTTATATGGTGTACTATATTTTCTCTTTTTTATTCATTTTAAGGATTTTTGGGTTTATAAAGAACGGTCTTCTTTTCCTAATCATTTTATTGCAGGAGTTACAAAACCATAAGTCTTCGTGACCTAGGTATATATATATATATATATATATATATATATACTGTGTCGGGATAATTTTTCTCTGATCACTGAATGAGAACTTATCCGTAAACCGGATACGAAGACTGCCACCTTTGGCCACCCGTTCGTGTGCGTGCACCCACAATTCTCAGGGGCGCCAAGGAAATTTAGTTCCACCGGTTTTCCCAATCGGGATGGCCTGAAGCCAGGAGGATCCGCTCTGATTCCGTAACTGGGGAAACTGGAGAACTCCCTGGTTTTTGGATCCCAAATAATTGTAGAGTTGCAATATACCCCTGCTGTCAAACGAACCATAGTTATAATTCTAGTTACATGGAAGCTCTAGCTAAACGTTGGTTCGATTTGTGGGATTTATCATCAATCAAAGAGGAATGAATCGAACGCTGGAATGCTGAAAGAATAATAGATCTAAGGAAATTTAAAAAATGGGAAAAGAAATTTGCGTTTTGAAAGAAGCGATGAGAACTTCGAGTCCATATTGACACGTGATTCATTAATTAGCTATTTTGTGACACAATAGAGATATAAATCGAAGGAAATCATTCTCCATTTTCACAAAATGTTACAACGCCCTTAAAATTTGCAACTGGCGTTTCGCCCTCCAAACGCTGATCCGTTATGGAGAAATTTAATATTAAACTCTGCACTTCTTCGTGCTTTCAAGGGCTCACTCAAACTTGACTCACGTTTTTCTACAAAAATGTAATTACGTGTATATATGAGCGGATACATACACAGACAAGCTAAGCTTTGAGTAAGCGATACAACCCAAACAAACCTATACACAAACGTATAAACGACTTTGTATCCTTGCCTGTTTCAAGTTTCTCATTAAGCGAGCTAGGAGAGATGGGGATAAACGAAAAGGCAGTGAAGGGATAGGAGAAATAGGCACTTGTTGCGGATCGGTGAATCTGCCGCTGAGAATTCTGATTAAGGAAAGTTTTGCAGCGTGAATGATACGAATGGTATACACTTTATTATGTTCTTGGGCTTTTCGTAGTTTCGTGTAATATAATAACGTTACTATGTTAGTTAAAGTTCTAGGTCATTGAAGGGTGAAAGAGAGTAGGGTTATCAGGGAGCTTCCAATGTGGCTGGTCAAGCCCCTGACTGCTACTACATTTGTACGACTTTCGATGCGTTCTCGTATTCCTTCGTCCTTTTAACCAAGAAGAGTAATGCATTATGTTTTTCCATCAAAGAATCAATGCGGCTGCGAAAACTTGCAATTTTCATGGTGAAATGAAAGTGTCAAAGATATTTTTCATTCTTCAAAAACCCGAAATGTAAATTTTGATTTTTTGTGTGTGTACTTACTGTATGACATTTTTAAAAGAGATCGGAAATTATTTAGATATTCGTGCTCATAATCTGATCTTTAGTAACTAATTCTGGCATAGCAATTCCTTAAACGGGTCATCATACGTTAGAGTTCAGTTGATAGTTTAATTTTTACTTCATAGTGCATTTCATACCGCTAAATAGATAATTACACCATGAGTAAAAAAGAAAACAAAAGACAAGGATTAAATAACATATGTATTACATTAAATAACATATGTATTACGAGGATCAATTTTATCGATCTTTATTGATAGGTAATTTTTCATGCTGACTTCACAACGTATTATTGATGGGTCATGTTTTTCATGCTCACTTCATTCCGATCGTATGATGTCATGTCTATCGACTTCCTACGGTGTACCGAAAATTCATCACGTTTTTACTGCATAGTTACGAAAACACATTTCTACATCTGTAGAATACATAAATTAGGATAAATAATATAATAAATATTACATTATCAACTAATAATTGATAGAAATTAATAATGATAAGTTTAAATTAGTATTAGTTGATCAATAGATGGTATATTTTATTATTCAATGTTATTTTATAATTAATGAATTTAATATACTTAGCGAACTTAATGTTACTGAATAATACTTCATTTCAATCATATTTTAGTTTGACTCAATGTATTTCTAGAAGTTTTCAGAATAACCCACACTTGTGGTTCTGCAATGTTAATAATTTATTTACATAATATCTTTATCATCATTTTCTTTCCGTCACTTTTCGTTAACTCAGAAAATCCAAAATTAGATATTGAATTTAACATTTAATATGTTCTTATACATAAAATGAAAAATAAAATTAAAAGTCATATTAGATATAAAATTAAGCATTATATTAATCGTAAAATGACAAATATATTTAACAGAAAATAAAAATCCTGTCGACCATTTAATTAAATATTAGGTTTGTTTATAGTATTTTCATGTCTTTTTTCTCGAATCTTAGTAAATCATACCCTGAAAAACAGGAACACAGAGAAATAGAGTCGATATATATAATATGCTATTGGTGAATCTTCATCTAAGCGAAATGAAACGTAACCAACCGGGATTGTTTTACAAAGGCGAGTAGAGCTTACCCCTTTTTCATAGCAGCAACGCCCGGAGCTTATATACTCTACTTTAAGTGGAAACTTGGTATAGATACGGTTACGGTGCACTTATTGGAAAACGAGTCTTTCAAGATCTCGAAGATCGAAGCAGGATTCTCATTTTATATACGCATTAACCGCGGACAGTTTTCCGATAGAAGAAAAATACGGAAAATCGAAAGGCTGAAGAGAAGAAGTTGGAGAAATCCTCGACTCTCAGTGAAAGCTGGGACAGGGATTTCGAACGATAGAGAGGAAAATTTTTAAATGCCAAAGATCTTTTTTAGCCTCTCTACCATCTTTTTCGATTAGGCCAAAAATAAAACTTATTTTGCCTCACACACGATGTACGTTTATATTTCAGGAGGATTATAATCTCGAGGAAAATAAAAAATAAAATGAAGTAAAAAAAAATAAATAAAAATAAATGAGTATTTTGCCTTCATGAGCTTTTGCTACGAGTTCATCTTTGGACCCAGAAGGAATGAGATATTTTCAATTTCGTAGAAAAGGTATCGTTTTTTTTCGCGAGGATACGAAGATCGTCCCGGTTTTTTTTACTTCTCAATTTCGAGATTTCTGCTTACGAAAATACTTGATTCTCAAGTACAGCCAAAAGCGACAAACTGCCAGTGGCAAATGCCAAGGATACGCTTGTCCGTATAATCGTAAATGCGAGGATTTCGAAGTGACGCACACCGGATTTACCGTGACAGCTGAAAGATACGAAACAGTGGAAGAGAGGGTGGAGGACTGGGAGTGATAGAGGTGAAACATCGATTAATTGTCGAGGACTCTGTTCGACAAGGTGGAAAAGAATTCGAAAGATTGGCGAAAAATCCTTCGAGGAATTTTGAGAATTTTATGGACAACTGTCTTGATAGTTACTCTTTTATTAATGATAAAGATATATTATGTAATCAAAGTACTAATATTGGAAGTTCGAGGTATAAGAGATTCTGATTACTTCTATAAATACGTTCAGTCAAATTCATGTATGATTGGAACGAAATATTATTGAATAATATATTAGTTAATAATGTGATATTAATTAGACATAGACTGATTTATTTATTATAATTATTATTATTTATACGTTATATTATATAATCGTTGTAAATAAATATTGTAATATGGTGTAACGTTCATTGAAACATAAATGGACATAATAAATAAATTACCAAAAAACGGGAAGCAGTTGTAGGAAATTATAGACAGTTTTATCACGAAAATTACACATCAATCAAATTCAATAAAATTACTTATCAATTTTTAAATCGAAGTTTTATTCTAGCACTTATATTGGTTTTGAAAAACGGCTGAAAAAAAGGATGAATCATAAGAGGGAAGTTTTTTGTAACGCTGTGGACTATCTGAGCCTTAAAAAAAAACTTCCAATTTGCTTCGATTTTTTTTTGGTTACTTCTGATCACTTTCATGAATTTTGCTAACTCCTCTGCATTGTGAATTTTCAGGTGATATAATGGTCGAAGTGACCGTTCCGGAGGAATTGGAACTCGGTAGTTTCACTGATTTGAAGTGCGAATGGAATATCGTTAGTGGAAAAAAGCTTTATTCCGTAAAATGGTACAAGGATGATCACGAATTCTTCACATATCTACCAACGAACCAAGAGCACATCCAGACGTTTCCGCAGCAAGGAGTTGAAGTCGACGTAAGTTCGAACCTCACGTACTTTTCTTTCAACCCGATAATTTCGCTCTCGTAGGGCTCTCGGTAGACTCCGTACTACTCCAGGGACATTAGCATATTAATCCACTCAAGGAACTTTCCGCTGTCTTGGAGTCTGCACACTCGTTCCGAGAGACTTTATCCCCCCCTCCCCCTGCCCCTGCGATTCAGTTCCCCATAATCATTAAAATCAGACTAATCAGGAATTATTGTTCCCAAACGATATCTTAATTCTCGCGGAATTGGCCAATTAAGCGACCCATTAGGATCACCGCACCCCTTACAGATTTTTCACTGAATCAATGAGAGAAAAAGAAGAAGGGTATGAAAACGCATTTTAAAAAGTCGACAAAGAGGTTACGCTTTGTAGCGATCAAAAATTAGAATAATTACGAAAATTTACTTTGATTTACTTTCATAGAAAAGTATTTTATATCTTTATCATTTTAACTAGAAAAATATTATAA
This sequence comes from Ophioninae sp. B BG-2022a, assembly GCA_030522765.1. NCBI lineage: Eukaryota > Metazoa > Arthropoda > Insecta > Hymenoptera > Ichneumonidae > Ophioninae sp. B BG-2022a. Next base: position 5,019 of record JAPYZJ010000157.1, read on the forward strand.
TTGATAATAACTATAATTATATTATAGTTATAGCTATATAACTATAATATAATATAATAATGATAATAATATATAATATATGATATAATGATATATAATAGATAATATAATATATAATATATGATATAATGATATATAATATATGATATAACTATAATTATATTATAGTTATAGGTAATACAGAATGGGTAAAGATAAAGAACAACATTGATTTTGCTTGACGATTTTTCGAAAAAAAAATGGCACCATTATTGTTAGTAACTGAAAGAAAATTAAGTCAAGCAGAAGAACATAAAACAATTTTTTTAATGACGGTAGCCACGTCCTTGAATTTTATGATGAAACGACGATGACTAAAAGATGATGAAGAAGAGAGAAATCGAAAAAATATGGACGCATGAAAATGGAGTTTGGACCATGGATGCTTGCGTCTACCATTTTATCTGGTCTTTGTGGTTTCTCTGTTCAAGTACCCACGCTCATCCACTTCACCCAATTCTCAAAGTTTTTATCTTTCTTTGTTCATCACTTTGCACCTAAAATTTCGTTATCCCTTCGCTTCTCTTTTCTTCTTTCAGTTCACTTTCTCCTTCCCTCTCTTATATCTGCTCGCTTTTTTACTCACGACACGTTCTGACTATCAGAAGCAAAACAACGATAATGCAAAAAGAGATCTCACGTCAAGTCTTTCAAAGGGCGCAGACAGGTCGCCAAAAAAGACGTTTTCCTTGCTCGTGACGTAGAAAAATTCGCCGCGTCCGCAAGCTCGTGCATCGAATGGATGTCTAACTTCCAGATGGGAGTGAGAAAAAGGATGAGAGAGACCCAGGTGGAAGGAAAGATGGTTTGGGTTATTTCGAATTGGAATATGCTTTTGAAGGAATATTTCTTCACTCTTTTCACCTTTATACGTGGAAATATGATAAGACTTTATTTCCGTATTTTCTCGTTCGACTTGGTTCGTACAAGCTGGATAGTCATACATAAAACGTTGAGGGGTAGTTTCAACGTAGTGCGATAAATTCAGTCCCACGAGTACAAAAGCATACGGTGAACTGTCACTTATTTCTATTTGTGCAATGTACACATGGTTAAACAGGCACGTTTAGACGAAGGACAGGTCGGTGAATTTTGGGAAGTCTTTTCTTGCAAGCTATTAGGCCACTTTTATTCAGCTGGTTTTATTCGCAAGTAGAAATGTACATTGGAGTGTACATTCATTCATTGATAATTTTTTATATAAATAAGAGTAATTAGACACGTGTAATTAGGGCTAGCATAAAACATTATTGCATGCAGTTGATTGACAGGAAACAAAAATTTTGAAAATATTCTCTAAATGTAATACATAACAACGTCCTTTGCATCGTAGGAATTTGGAAAACAAGTGTTTCTCATAATATATAAAACCTGATTGAAATATGTATTAATTCAGTCTGACTTCCCATCCTTAAAAAAATTAAATAAACAATTCCAATGTTCGTACAAAAAGTGCCCTTCAGGCTAGGGGCTAAGAAGGTTGTTTTCCACCTTCAAGGTCTGTCCTTAAAGTAGTCTGACCGAGACTACTAAAAAATATTTATTGACAGAAATGATCGGAAAAATTGATGACTTCTTTCGGAGTCATCAATTTCGAATCAAATGAACGGCAATGCTTGCCAAGTACGTTCCACTTTAAATGAATAAAGTGCAAACCGTTTTTGCAATAATAAATTAATTGGACATTGATATAAGAAAATAGTAGGTAATTTTAATTTTTATAAATAGAGATGCGTTTTTAGTTTAACAGATTTTACACTAAGAGTTGAACAAAGATTGGAGTTAAGTATTGATAGCTTCGATGTCGCTTGTTTTTTACGAGGTAACAAATGATTCGCTGGAATGTTTGTCGACAATTTGTTCTTTTGATTGTTTAGGGACAATTAACTCTTCTCAACCATTAAAGCGTTACGTCCACTCCTAGGAGTTGCTCTTTCATATTATTGAAACGCCCTTAATTTCCACTGGGTGGAAACAGTATTAAAACTTTTTTGTGGGCGCGTTTCCTGGTGACCAATGGCTAGAGAAGACTCACAAGACTGGAGTGTAATGTCAAATCTTGAAAACTCCAGAAAAGAAGAAGGGAAAATAGCAGGCGGCAACATCTGCACCCATTTTGCCAAAAATCCTTCTACACTCTGAATTATTACGAAACTGCAATTGACAGAAATTCTTTAATGGTGATGAAGGAGTGAGTAGAACAAATCGCCAAACATTTGATTGCTAAATGTGTAATTGCTTTTCATGGGATCTTCCCACAATTGTGTTGGGCGACAGCCCTTAGACACTTTTTGACGGTTGTCAGGTCGAGTGAAAATCCGGCGACTTGGTAATGTGTGGAAAAGTTGTACTCTCGAGCTCGTATCGCTTAAAAGCTAATTCACGTGTGTTGCGTGATTTGAAATATTTAATAGACAATTGAATATTCGTTGCGTGATGTAACGCCGACTCCCTGCTCCCTGGAAGTCGGCGGCCGGAATGCTGTAGGTTGGCTGTAGGACTCCCTCGTGACGACCCGTTTCAACGCTTCCCCCGAGTCACGATGATATCCTGTCAGAGCGGTTTTGAGTGAAGGGAAGAGGAAAAAGTCTGATGGAGCAACGTCAGGACTGTAGAATAACTAGGATCGGGTTGCGCTCTTCTGTTAGATCAGGCACGCTGTCACGCGATAGGCTATCGTGGATCACCATCACCAACTCCGTGCAGATTTTCCTCAGTTACAATTTTTCGCTCACAATTTTGTGTACTTGAGTTCTTGACGATACCGAATTCATTGGCAATCATGCGAGCACTTAATCTGCAGTTACTGTCTAAGAAATTCTTTGCTCTGGCCACATTTTCATCAGTTTTGGAGCTCGAAAGTCATCCTGAACAACCGTCGTGTTCAACTTTCTCTCTCCACTCCCGAAACAGCTGTTGCCTGTCAGAAACAGTTTTTCTACTTATGGAATTATCACTGTAAGATGTCTTGATCATAGCATGAGTCTTTTTCCGATTTAGCCAAGTTTAATACAAAATTTGATAACCTAGCGCTGTTCCAAAAGACAAGCTGTCACGAAGCGTGATGAGGGCATTTGCAGAGGTTACAAAAATAAGCGATATACACTTAACTGCGGCTTCAAGCCTTTCCTTTGACCCCTGTCCACTTTACTTTATGGACAGACTCTGTATTATGATTTTTTAAATAACTTCTCCACAAGTTTCGCGAGCTGAAAAATGCATCAAAAAATGCACTTAGTAGTGACTGAAATTCAACAGCAAAAAATAGACAGTATCGATATACCGTCAAGAGGAGAGGCATTCAAAAAAAAACTTTTCATTTTTACGAGCATCACAAAGCGTTTCCATGTCCGGTAGAAAAGGGTTGTATAATACAATTTCCGGTCCCGTTTCGTACCACGACACGATATAAAAACTACCCTTTCATCCCACTGCCGAGCGTTATTCTCCTTCAGCCTCGATCATTCGACCGAACAGAAAGAGATTTTCGGAATCAAGGGTTTTCGTTGCGGTGGTGAGAATGGCTGTTCGAAACGATCCAACCAGCCCCAATCCCCATCTCGTTGCCAAAACGATTTCGATCCCCGGAATTCCGCGAAGTGGTCGAACGTGTGCACCACCGCGGAGTTCCCAAGAAAACGAAACATTGGAGGCTGGAGTTTGAAAGAAAAGTCGAGGGAAGAAGAGCAAAGCTGTATCGTGTACAGGAGAGATGCTTCCTTCCGGTTTCGTAGAAAGGCTCTCTTCAGTTTACGTGTATATGGGTGTGCTATATTCCTTTATCTCAAGCACGAACGCTTTTAGCTGCTACTAGCACTGGAACGAGCTACTACTACTTCGCTACTACTGTCTTCAAACCCAAACAGTCGTAGACAAATGAAGAAAGACCGAAAATGGATAGAGTGAAGATCAGATAAAAACATAAACGGCCAGAGTGCACCGAGTGGTCGATACTGAGATGGTTTGGTTTAGTGTATAAAATACAACACCACATTTATAAACAAACTTCGGTCAATTCAATTCAGAAGAGTTCAAAGGTAACAGTTGTCAAATCTAATGAATTCACGTAAACTACAGTCAATGTCCATTAATCTAATGTTATTTAGACAATCTTGTGTCTTAATTCATTTTTTCGTTGGATTTAATAAAAAGAGAACGAACGTTCTGCTCTGCAGTCAGGAATCGATGAGAACAAGGAAGCTTGAGAGAATATTTCTATATTTGGGAAACTCGACTCGAAACTGATTATTATGAATACCTTAAGCGCTAGTTAAAGTTTTCTTTTACTGACTGCAATTCCCCCAGTCCCCATAGCACGTATGTAAACAAAATATTTTGGTCTGCTATTTTGCCGAGATTGCTATCCAGCTAATCCGGCAATGTGGCTCACCATTGAACCGAATCGAGCGGAATCAACGGCCATTAACTTTTGCATGAATAATTGGTAAGGATCAAAGTTGAATAGACACATCAACGCGAAGAGGGCTGACTGCCATTTTGAGGTCACTGATCGCCATTTTATGGTAATCAAGTATGCAGCCTCTACCGTATCAAAGTGAAAACTTTGTACCATAAAGATTTCTTCTCAATGCTACCCTCATTGTTCATCTATTCAATCGTTGTGAAAAACCTCTTCTGCCGATTCCTTAGCTCTACCATATCCAAAGCAATCAATCCTTCGTACACCCCAGCTGCTTCGAACATTTGTATACAGCTCTTACCGCGATCACTGGGTTTCTCTTATCCTAAGAATCTTCAACCTCCGGCCAAAGTCTTTCCCTTTACGTGAACTTTTTTGTCCAGCCGGGTTTCCGGTCTAACGTTCAAACAGCAGCCTCATGGAATCCTTTATTCCTACGTACTTTCGATCTCTTCGGTCTGACTCGAAGGTTTGATTCTTCCATCTATAGAATTGTACACGCTAGTTGGTTCTCATTCCAGGAGCCGCTTGCATAAGCTCATCCAACTGAGAGTAACAAAGTGGAAAAAGCACGAGGATAGTACGATAACTGTGTTGAACGCGTAGCTAGGACAGGGATGGCAATTTCACTTCACAAAAGTGGAGCATCACGAAAAATACTCCCAAGGAGTTTCCAGCTAGGTTAAATTCTGAAGGAACTTCAATGTTCCTCTTTGAAAGCGTTTCATCAGTATTGAATAGGCACGAGCTTTCGGCAAATGCGTTAATGGATGCGTTAATGGATACCCAATAGCATCCATTCTCTTTTTCATCATCCCACATTGATTTCCATGATATACTCGTGCATATAAGGAATGCTAAAAAATTGACAAATATGCATCCAGTTTCTTGCAGAGTGAATCCATCATTTAGCTTTCCACTGACAGCTGTAGCCTTGGAATTCCTTTTCCTTCTTGTTTCCTCCATCTATCTCATTTTCTGTCTCGAAAAAAGCCTATAAGAAAGAATTCGATGGACGTATGTCTGTATGTCCACGTATACAATCACAAACGAATCTGTGCTCCAAGGTTGCTGCATCTCACATCCGCTATCGCGAAGTCGCGTCCTAAAAATTCTCAAGGATTTGCTGGAAGGGAATGTACGTTTCTCAGCTTCAGTGGATCCGAGGAGCAACAACTTTATTGATAAATAAAGATGGCGATAGCAGGTGAGCAAAGATTCCGAAAGATCCTTCCTCCTTGCCCGTGACAGCCTCGTCTCCGTCCTGTTGCGCAGTCAATATCCTCTTTTCCCATATATGTATAAACTCACATTCATCTCGTCCTACCTTGACAGCTTTTTCTTCCCTCTTATTTCTGAGGTACTGAGGCGTCTCCGGGACAAGTCTCCGGTGATCACCGGGAGCTCCGAGCTATCGCCGGAACCTCGGCTGTAACTGCGTTATGAAGCTCCGGAACTGTCGTACTGCTGAGGCTCCGTCATTATTTTCGTTTCGAGACCTTTTTTAATCTCTCATGTTGAATTCGATTTTTCTAAGGTTTTTGGCAAAAATGAACGGAGCTATAGATGGCCCAAACAGTAGACAAGTAAATTCGAATATTTGACCTATTTTCGTTATATTATATGGCGTTTTTTGGTCCTGAGACTTTTTTTAATGTCTCATGTTATATTCCATTTTTCTATGGTTTTTGACTAAAATGAACGGAATAAATGACCCAAAAAGTAGACAAGTAAATTCAAATATTTAACTTTCGAACTCAGATTCGAAAAATGTTCTGCTTTCTTTCTCTATTGAGATTAAGTAGTATGCATCTTGCAAATTTAGAGTATCGATCTATGCACTTGAATAAATTAATTTAGCTATCGTTTTAATGTATTCCAATTTAATATGAGAAGCTACGATAAATTTATTCAGTTCTTTAAGATTGTTATGTTATTTAAGATTAGTATGAAACGAAAAGTCCCGTCTGGCTTCGGAATCAGAAAGTATGACGATAAAAATTGATCGTTGCTTGTTTCGGAGGTCTGTATTATATCCTTCTCTTTTAATTTGTTCGTAGCTCTCTGATAATCAATAATCTGAATACATTGAATCTGACCTCGCAAAATTTCGTGTTGATAGAGGATAATTGAGGACAAAACTGTCCTTCGTCATTTAATAATTATCGAGAGAGTGATGAAATTGTCCAGCACATACTAGCTCAATTATTTCCTCGGTTATTTATCTCTCTGAGTCATTGCTCTGTTGTTGTCGACCTGTTGGTTTCCTCTGAACGACAGCTTTGATAGACCCCGAACGTTTGTACGGAAATTGCCCGCGTAGCTGGAAACAGTCCTCTTCCCCTGCGGGCTTTAGACTTTTCTGATTGTAGTCTTGCCCGATTGCTGAACTTTTTTAATCTGTTGGTATTCTCAACACTAGAACTCATTTTAACCCAAACAAACCCAAGCAAACCCAATGTAGCATTGCTGCTACCATTACTTGATTCAGTTCCGGTGCAACGAAGCTTTCTTTTCGCTGATATCTTCCAAATAATTTTTCCTTTTTTTCTTTATTTATACCTTTTTCCATCCATTGTCTTCATCGACTAGCTATTAACGAGCACAAATCCAAGTCCATCGCTTTCGAAACAGAAGGATGCTCACCCAGAACTAGAAGAATCTCTTCACAAGTTTTTTTTTAACAACCCTGGCAAGTCTGAGCCGGTTCTATATATCTACAACATGACCAAGGCCATGTAGTGATGCAGATACACCTCAAGCAGGTACGGTACAGAGTACAAGCTGTCGGGTGCCTCTGCGATATTTCCTAGGTTGGGAAACATGTAGAGGGAGTGGTTAGGGATCCTCTCTCCTACCCAGGCCGAGTGAGAAGGACGATCATGGATGAGTGAGTGAAGTTGGTGCTTTTAAGCGCCTGGTCGCGAGCTCGTCGAACGGTGTGACAGTTCAGCTTGCGGCGGTGTGACCTTACCTCAGAATGGGAACGGGCTCGGTCAGCTAGGTCCGCGATCGTGTTTCCTGGATACTCAATGAACGACGAATTTGGCCCTCATGGCAGAAAGGTTCGTTTGGGTGACTGAACGCCGATAAAGCAGCAAAGCAATTTTCTGAACACATCCTTAGGGATCCTCCTGGTGCTGGTCCTCATCCCTAAGGATCCTTGGAGCATCAAAGGATTCATAGATAGCAATTTATTGTGCGTATTCCTGTAAAGGCGAGGTTGTACAGATTATCGATTTGTTGCAGATTTCCAGACCCACAGTTATTCTGATGAACTTCTGTTTAAAAAAACACCGGTGTGAGGAATCAGTATATTTTCGGACTTTGAGCTCCATTACGTCTTAAAAGAAAAAGAATTATATTTCTTTCTATTTGTTCTATACGTAAAGCTTGCCTTATCACAATGTCTAATACCACCCGTGTTACATTATTCCTCCAAGAAATAAGGGCGCCGACGTTGCCGGTTTGAGAAAGACGATGAAAAAGAATAGAGCTAAAGCAAGAAAGGACGAAAAGTGACGGGCCATCTGGATCACGAAAGCTGAATAGGGGAATGCAACGCAAGATCCAAGTTTCTTTTACAATTTCCGACGTTGTATTATTTCCTCGAACCGCGAGAGGAAAACTCCCGTGGCGTGATCCATAGGAAATACTACGCCATCTGTACAATAATAAACTGCGATAGACATTCTGTCAAAAGTTATATCTGTAGGTCTACGATATGGGAAAACGATGCAAACGGGGATAAGTTTTCCGATATCCATTTATTCTTCTCATTCGTTTGAATTGAGATTGGTAGACCAATATCTATTCACCACTCGAGTTTGCTGATTTGCTTCTTGAAGATAAGAGAACTTGGAACACGATGGCTGGGGCTAGTCAAATAAAATAATATATATAAATCAGTCAATTTTTTAAAACTGATCGCCATTTATCGACCTTATAATTTAAAAAAAACAGTCACTTTGGTTGTTAACATAAAAATATATATTTTCACTTCAACCTTCATTATATTAAGATTTTGATATTTCCTCTTATACGGGGTAAGATAGAACGGCATTGGGGCTATATCGGTACAAAAATGATTCTCATCTTTTGCAGATAAAAATTATCTGCAAAAGCCTTTTTTATACAGTGTTCATTTCCCTCTCTTCTTTTCGTTTTGTGTATGTTTCAACCATTTTTCAAATCTAAAACAAGTAGGAATCTCGGAAAAAATTTTCCTAATAATAGAAGAACAAAAATGCGCGGAATCAATACAAATTTAAAAATACAATCTAAAAAAAAGAAAAGAAATCGTTAACTGAAATAAACTGAGACAACCCTAATTTGTACAAAAAATCATATATTTCCATACTACGTTTCCATACTATCCCTGATTTCACGAGATATTGAATTAAAAATCGAGAATCCACATTCTCGAGGATGAATCATTCTGGATACGAAATTAATTAGATGACGTGGAATGAATATGAGAATGCAAAGTTTCGTTGGCAAAGGAATGCAAAAAAAAACCACAGAAATGTGAAATGTCATGTTGTTTCTGCAATGCACAGGGAAATAGCGATTGTAAAAATGAAATGAAAATGCGTGGAATGTTGGAATTGTGTGGTAATTACGATAAATAAATGAAAATGTAAAAGGTCGACTCCAGTGGCACGAAAGGGTGGCATGGGACCTTCTACGGACGCATGACTGGCGTAAGTGAATTTTGTTTCTATTTCATAGCCCTTGGACGACTGCACTCGTCTCGTACAACCCCGAGTGGCAAAAAAATTCAATTGAGCCGCGGAAGGAAGATAGGAAGATAAGGAGCAGAAGAAGGAGAAAGAGAAATATTGAGGAAGAGGTCAAGTAATTTTCCTCTAGGTAATAAACTAAAAGCGTCCTCCAGCCACTCGCTCTCCTCGTCCGCCTGACTCTCTCTCTCTCTCTAGTCTTCTCATATACCAAAACCTCCCGAACCCTTCTTTGCCCCTCCGTCTCCCTTTATCTCTCGCTCCATCCCTTTACACTCCAGACGGCCACTCAAGGAACGAGATTACTTTTCCCATCACTGGCAAACTTAAATAAAAAAAGAGAGAAAATATATACTAAAAAAAGATCATAGAGGAATACAAGCGAGTGAATAGACCCAATGACTATGGATCATGCATATACAGACTTGCAATTTTTAGTATTCGCATTCTGACTCAGAATAATTCAGAAGACTTCCGGAGACTCAAGAAAGTGGAAGGCAATGGGCAGAAACAAGGAGTTAGAGTGAGGGAGAGTGAGAGGGAGAGAGGAAGGCAATCAAGAGGTATAACTATGGTAGGGGATCGCAGGTTTTACTGTAAGTATTTTACTTGGGTTTGGCCTCGGTTTAAATTGCCCCAAATGATTCTCAATTCTATAGAGGGGATTTGAAAAGGGTCGCCGAAAATTTAAACGATCAACACGCTTCGGAATTCTTCCTATTTACTTGCAACCCGATGATCTTTGATACTTTTCGTGACGAAAAATGACTTTGTTTTTGTATCGTCAGGAGCCACGGAAAATTCGCATTATTTTTTCGTTACCGTTATCTAAAATCATATTTTCTAGATCTTTTGCGCATCGCTTAATAAATGTTTTACAAAAATATTGCATAATTTTCATTCCTATAATGTGCCAAAGAAAATTTGGGATATAAAAAAGTACCGGTTGAGTGCGATTTCGAAAATTCCATGTCATGATAAAAATTATTATTTTGTCGACCTATTCTTATCGCAAGCTTTGTCTCTTCCGTTTTAAGTTTCTAAAAATTATACGATCCCACTACAAATAAAAATCAGATTTTCATATCATGATAGGAAATTTTGTGACTTATAAAAACTAATTTTTAAGCTCTTCTTTGAAACCGTCTGCGGCAAGGTTGGAGTCTTGCTCACTCCTAATTTATTTATTATCTTTCAATACCCTCCATGTCTGCAAGAAAAAAAAAGTGGCACATCAATATGAGAAAAAAATTGGAAAGAGTTGTAAGAAAAATGCTTTTAGATACTAATCTTGAAGTAAAACAGATCGTATAAAATAATATCAAAATTAAACACGAACGGCCGAAATTTTAGCATGCCCATTTTCCAGTCAACCTGTATACATATAAACACTAAGGAAAGTATTTCGAAGACATTCCGCATCACAGGCCATCCACATAGTCACCTATTGTCCCTATACTCGATATTATACGAGCTCCAATATCTTCGAAATCACTTTTGGGTGAATGCTTGCTCATTTGCATAAAAGCCTATTTGCATCAAATTGATGGTACGTTCAACAAATGTAATGACCGTCCCAAAAGCAGCCAGTGTGCCGATGGCCGACATTAAACAGATGTAATGAAATCAAAATAGCCTTCTTCATATATATATATGTACGAGTATGGCCGGAAACTGAAACTTCTAGATCCTGGTTTAGCTTCCACCTTAAGCCGTGAGCCAAAAGCAAAGAAGTCCGATACGTTCGTGACATATACCCAAACGGCTTAAATCCTGCCACCGTACCATTCTTAAGCCCCAATTTCTCCAGATCTCGCAGCTAAACCGTTCTCAATTTGCGTCAATGTTACTGCCTTGCCCCAATCTTTCTCTACGTTTCTCCCCTTCGTTGAACTGTCTCCCTTTGACAAGCAAAGGTCACGCAGCGTTTTCTTGGGAGTGTAACGAAATTTCTCATGTTTATAGAATTAATCAAATAATTCGTTGGGTAGATTTTATATTAACAAACCTTGCATATTTGCAATAAACAATAGGAAATTTCTTGTTATCTGGATGGTTCGCTTTTTCAGTATTCGTAAAATAACACATTGTTGCAATTTGAATTTCTTTCATATCATGTTCAACAGTCACCAACCGCTTAAAAAATTAGTTGATTATGCTGAGGTTTAGTAGCGATTGGCAAATGGAATTTCGATCCATGAGGTTTTTTGCGTTAACTCGTGTGAAAACGTAGGAAAAAGGAAAGAAAGGAGAATTGTAAAAATCCGTAAGGGTGTACATAAAATAATGAATACAATAAAAAAATAGCAAAGTATAATCAGCAAGTCTTTGTGCGACGACCAGCTTCATTGATTTCAGAATAGCTTGCTCTATTAGGAAATAGTTTATTTTTATTAAATACAGCCGATCAACCGTCTTCAACCTTCCTCTCACAAAGTAAACGTTCTTCTCTATACCATCATGGGTAGAACAAAATTGCCTATGAAGTAAAACAAACGAACTATCAACGTACTGAAAAAGAATAGAAAAAGAGGTAGAAAAAGATTTACAAGCTGTGGAGTTGTTCCAATGTCCGATGCAAAAAGTGGCATACATTTTTTTCTTCCATTCGCTCACTTTATGCTACTTTTTATTCTTGTAGCACTTTATGGTGAAATATCCACATGTATTCGCGTATCGTCGAAAAAACGTATGTGCAACAAACGAGAGAGAAAAATACATGAAGGAAGGCAACGAGGAACAAAATTCAGGTATTCCGAATGTGTGAACGACAAACAGTTCAGTGAAAAAAATTCGATATTGAAATTGGAAGAAACCAAGTACATCCAGCGTATATTTGAAAAGAGATTTCTTATATACAGGGTGTTCCACGTAAGAATTTCATCCGTGAAATGGGGAGTTGGGCGAGAAATTCTGAGACGATTTATATAAGCTTGTACGGTTCCCGGATCACCCCCTGAATTGTTATTAATTTTGAAAGGCAGCCAATCCGGCGCGCCCGTTCAGCGGGCTTAATTTCGAAATAATTATTATATTTAGACGTTTAGTGTCATATCGTAGTTCCGTGTCGAAGTATATTTATACCTTGAAGACAAACCCACCATTTAATTCGTCTTGAACTCTCCATTTCTAGGGGAAAATGTCGAAAAGTATATTCTAGAAAGGTTTTTCGCATTTTCCCAGTCTAATTTTGCACTTTCGACAAAATTTCGGCCACATTCGTAATCAGCAGAAAATTTCCGATCAAATAGACCCTTTCAAAAACTTAAAAACGAAAAAAAATATTTTTCGACTTGTCCGGCCACTTTTCCGGAATCTAAAAAATTACGATATTTCAAAAGGTCGTAGAGCGGGATTTTTCTGTGCGATTGAGATTCATTTGATGGGTTTGGAAAAGGTTTTTGCCTGACTTAAATAATGGCGTTGGATTCGTATCGATATCTCTTTAGTTTTCCCGGAAAGTCCACTTGGAAAACCCAAAAAAAGAGGCAAAGGGGTATGTATGGAAAAATTGGCAAGAATCGATAGTCCAACTTTGAAATTCTGCCAAAAATCGAAAAATCATCGGATTTCAGTTATTAAAAAAGCATCTTGAAGAGAAAATCATAACGAAGAGATTAAGCACAGAGTGGAGTGCCAAACCCTAAAGGAAAAAAGTTAGCGATGATTAAGTGATAACACTTTTTTTGCCCTAAAATCCAAAAAAAAATGGATTTTTAATATTTTTCTTAATGGTCTATATTAATGTAATTTGATCCCCTGAGCAACGAATCTACCATTAATTTTCCTCATAACCCAACACTATCATGAAAAAATCGTAGAAAACTTTTAAAAACACGATTTTTTCATTAAAATGTTGGGTTTCGGGGAAAATTAATGGTAGATTCGTGCTGTGGGGATTAAATTACATTTAAAAAGACCATTAAGAAAAACATTAAAAATCCAAAACTTTTTTTGCATTTCAGGGCAAAAAAAGTTTTTTGTCGGTTACAGAGGGAAGAATAGGAAAAAACGTAGAGATTGGAAACGATATAAAACGTGTATTGAAAAAAGTAGCTTGGTGATTGTGATCACTACAAACATCCGATAAATGCACGGAAAAAGTTATTTTCAAAACGTGGGGCTTTGAGAACCGCTGTCAATGTAGGGAAAGGTGCTGATAGACGCAGTAACGGCTTTGAAATATCCTCACTCCATCTGTAAATAAAAAGATAGATTTATATGCAAGAAATTGTCTGAATCTGGTTATAATATGCTTTCTCCCTCTCTGCCCTTCTTTCCCTCTGCTGTGATCGTTCCTTCTTATCCGCTGATCCATTGCCTCGACGGATACCTCGACCCATGTAGGATTTTAGAGCTGCGCCAACCTTGGCGCAACGATGTTCGCCGGAGTTCGAAAGGAGGCTCAGCTCTGTTCCCCAACGTCGTTTCGGCGTCCAATAAACGTCGTGATGATAACATCGAGCCAACGTTCCCCCCAAACGTTGGGCTGCAATAGATAATCTATAATGGCCCTTTGTCGTTTGCAGCATCGGCACTACATTTACGAGAGCATGGGTTCTATATTGCCAGCATAGAATATTCGATTACTACAGGATGGCAATACTTCTAGTTTGTTCCATGTAAGTTACTAGAGCTACTTCATAATCCATCGTTGACTCCGGACTAGATCTTTCACTTGAAAGTTATAAAGCCCCTTGATTCATCATGCGAATCAAACGAACTAACTTTAACCTGGTTTGCTTTCAAAGCATACCAGTTAGAGGTTGATTGATAGCCAAAAGCGTTTACCGCTTTATGGAGACGACGAAACTCTTTGAGCGACTATACGAAGACTTCTTTTCTCCGAGATTCCTTAACTTCATTTCACTGTAGAATGTTCACGCTGTTAATGTTCCACGCTACACAATATTGTTTAGGCGATTCTCAATTGAAAATTAGAATGATGGTGCCTAATAAAGCCCACGTTTTAAATCTCGATGTCGAGTGTTTAATTTTGAATGACCGCAATTGCCTTAGCAACCGCCACGCTGTGGCGAACCCAAACAAATTTGTAGTCGATAGAAGGCTCAAATTGGTAAAGGCTAGTCGCCAAAAAAAATGATTCGTTGCAAAAGCAATAAAGATATTATTCCAATCTAGCCAGATGTCCCGGAAGGAAGAAGTATGTCAGATACAATAGGTTGAAATGATACTTTCCCAAACTTACCAGTGAAGGGTCCAAAGCAGGAAGCATTCGCTAATTGAGGTGCACGACCCGTTCCTCTTCTACAATGACCAAGGATTCCTAAGTTAAGCACTGGATGGTCTAGAGTACATTAAACTAGACGACCATTGATGCGGTGGTGGTTCAACGTTGTCCAACAATTCAGCTTGAAGCTCCAGTGAATCATCGATAAGCACTCGATTGTCCAAACATGGAGACTCTCCGGGATCAACCTCAACGAACGTTTCCCTTCTTGGCTCTCGTCATGGGTATCACCCACAAAGATGAACGGACACACACATGCATACGTCTGAAACTTCGAACTTCTCTCCATAGTAAGACGCCAACACGGACATGTTAACCAGCAAGTCAAGAAGTCGAACTTGATATTCGCGGGGAGCTCGTTCAACTAACGTAACGTCAGGACATCAGGGTTGCCCAATTGCCTTTAGGGTTATTGAATGAAAATTAACTTCTGGGTTAACAACGATGAAAATTAAGAGAGGTCTACGTTGGAGAGATTTTGAACGGGTTTCAGGTTGAAAACTTAATTGAAGCTACTGGGAAATTCGCAGATTGATAGCACAATCCTTTACTCCATGCTTTACACAATTCCTAGATAGTATATATGCATACGTGAGGATAGCAGCGTGGCTGTGTAAAGGCTGCTTGAAATATTGTTCCAGTTGGAAACTTGGTATCATTTGTCTAAATCTATTGTACGTATGCTCTGATTCGCTGGATGACGTTGATGGAGACAAATACATCAAAGAACGAGAGTACTGCAGGATAGTAGTGTTGGTTCTATGAAATATGAACTGGTCGAGATATTTCGTTATTTACACATCGATCTGTATCTATTCATGATCCTCGACTGTTAGGGGGATGCTAGAGTAACCACGTTTTTGGTTAACCGTCGCTCAGGTCTAGTTGGCCACGTTTGCAGACCCAGAATACAGCCAATGCTTGACGATAAGATGGCGTCGATTGAACAGCCGACGATTGGAATGCAACTATGGCCCAGAGTTTCCGAAACTGTTTTTCGATAGTCGCGCCGCTGTTAAAATCAGTACTTCGGGCAACGCCGTCTACCACGTTGAATCCGATACTGGATAATCGTCGCACGGACGTAGTTGGCCATTTCTTACAGACCCAGAGGTCGGCCAATGCTTGACCGTAAATAAAGACTGACAATGACTACAAAAGACTACAAATAAAACTATGAATGTTGAAATAAAACAATAATATTTATTAAATCTTTTATTCAATATACAACATATTAATAATAATTTTGGTGCAGAAAACAATGTTCGCTATTAACTATAAGCTTTAAAAAAAAAGCGTCTCCTGTGCCTTATTAAGACCACTATTCCTAATAAGGCTATATCCGTTGTAACTTGGTACAAAAAAATTTTTTTTTAAATATATAATCTTCAATTTTGAACTCAAGTTTTGATAACAACATGTATAGTGCTAATAACCTCCTACATATAATTAGAATAAAGATTCACTAAGTAATATTGAAAATATTTTTTGTTTTCGAAAGTTTTTCTACGTCGAAATTTTAGAAACGCCTACGTGCGATCGCAGGCGCTGCCTTTTATCGATTGCAAATTCGTTTGGGTTCGCCAAAGCAAATTTGCGAATTGTTTGGGTTGCGGTCATTCAATGTTAAACACTCGACGATGAGAACTCAATCCGTTTGACTTTGTAGTTTTGGATTTTCGAAACGTGGGCTTTATTAGATACTGGGCCTTACATGGGTCAGGTACCTTACTCGAGTGCGGGTGGACAGCCAAAGGTGACGGTTCTTACTCCAAGTTTCTGATTAAGTTCTCGTTCTTGAGGTTAGAAAAAGAATCCCCGTCACACCATATATAGCAACCCATTTCGTCGTTCTGGACGATGGCATATACCGCTAAAGCCATTTCTTGGATGCACCCGACAAACTTACTATGAATTGCCCGTGGTGGTGACCGATCCAATTAATCGGCCGTCTTTGACCGCCGCCTGGCTTAACCTTTGAGATTCAAGTTGTCCGGTACGTAATTAAGGAAAGTCCGTATCGCACAGCTCTTACACCAGGCTTTGTTATCAGATGTACCCTGTCTTGCCTTCCTGTCGACACGCACGTATACCGAAGTATTAACTTTTGTGGACAACCAAGCTTTATTGAGGTTAAGTTTCCGAATGTTTACTAGCGAATAGCCCGAGGTATCCAAACCGTTAGATCGCAGGTGGAGAGCCAAGTGATTGGGCAGTCTTCATAAATTTCACTGCAGCTTCCTCCTCCACTTTTACAAGTCTCGAGCCTTATTTTGTTGTCGTTGACAATCAGGTCAACTGGCATCTCGTATCACTTCTTCCTACGCTTAAGCCACTCAGATCTGCTGAAGAGTCTCAGTTGGATCGTTCGGAGTGTATTGAACCGAAAGCCCAGTCAATCGTCTGCTTTTGTTCAGCCCCAATGAAGTTCCGGTATTTCATACTCCCTATCTTGCCCTATCGCCCTATTGGCAACATTCTTCACACGGAGAAAGTTCTTCGCCAGAAAGAGTGGACGACGAGTTTCATGAAAAGGAACGTGTTTGAGAGTAAGAGTGAAGAATGGCGAGAATTTTAAGTAAAAAAAAAAGGATTGCCAGATATACACGCTGATGATCGACTGCAGTTCATGCTGTCTGAGATCTTTTGTATCCCTCAGCACGTCTCGTCTCCTTCACCATTCTCTTTTCTTCACAATCTCTTGACTTTTCTCTCTCTCTCGCTCTCTCTTTTCGCCCGACTCTTCACATCGCATGTTACTTTTTTCACTTTCCTCCGATGGTAGGTTTTTGCAACATATCCTGAAGACCCTGCGATGCCTGGCGCTCGTGTCTCTTTTTGAAGCCTGCGTGATTGATGATGTTCGTAGGATCTTTACAGGTTAGACGCTCAAGATCATAATACATCGTCGCAAATGATACACTAGCAGCCGTGTAAGTTAAGAGGTGTGTATATCGTATCCTCATCGCGGAGAAAGAAAGGTGGGGAGAGAGATGGGGGAAATAGCTGATGATGATGTTAATGATGACGATTTTATTATGTCCTGATAGTTTTTGGGACAAATATATAGTTGCATATTCTGCTTCACATTCTAATAAGCTTCTTCTCATGGTATATTCCTACACGCAGTGATGGGCGTGGGCAATTACCCACGCAATGAAATTACAAATCTAATTACTCATCACTTTAAACATTTGTATTAAAAAACCATTCAATTACAAGTGGTCTCGATCGTTAGTATTTAAATATATGTGATTACAAATCACCGAAATCGTTTGGAATTAAAGTTTATTTCATTAAAAACTACTCGGAGCATTTGTAATCAGAATTTATTTAATTTCAAATTACTTCAAGCGTTTGTAATTAGATTTTTTGTGACGACTAATCACTCCGAGCTTTTTACATGGGACTCTGTTCAATTATCCGTAATTTAGTTGAATTGCAATTAAATTACATTTGCGATTGAATGATAATCTTAATTTATTTACAGTTTTTATTTTATTATTTATATGGTCAGGTGATTATTTAAAAAAATGAATTACGTTTGTATAGTTAAAAAAAAAATGAAATTGATGTGAGTTAATGCATGAAAGACTACGTGTGGATGAAAATTGTGCCTGTGTCTTAATGAGCGGGGTCTAGTAGGAAACCCGAACTTCGAATGATCAGAAGGCTCATAATTCCCAATTTGAATAAACTGGAACTAGAAATTTTCTAAATTTTTGGTTCTACCTGGGTTTGTTTAAAATCAAGGGTTTAAAATAAAACTAACGAACCCAAACAAACCCAAACAAATTTCATAAACCTTTACGAAATTTGAAGTTTTGGACTATTGAAATTCGGAATGTTGAGCCTTTTGGTCCATCTAAGTTCGGGTTTCCTACTCAGCTCCTAGTGAGCAATTGTAAGCGTATGAAAATGAATAGATGTGTATACATATATGTGACTCTCCATTCTCGCCGTGAGCATTGATGCCGGTGTGAAAAATTGTCCGGTCAACTTTGGAGGTGGGAGTGAGGGGAAGTATACCCACGCCCGACACATGCATTGCAGACAAAAGCTCGAAACTTTTGTTTATTTCTGATTTGCTATCGAAAGCGTATCCATCGTACCCCATCAGAGGTGTGTCTAAAAAGTGATTTGCGCATTTCCTCAGACGTGAACCCCAGCTTTGAATGTGTTTCACTATATTATATTCGAAAAAGTAACAAGATGTTTCAATTTTGTTACTATTGTTGAAAAAAGTAATTCACATTTCGAGAAATTTGATGCTGGGATTGAATCGAGTTATTAGAAAGGGTGAATAAAATCATCAGCACGGGAAAATAAAAATATTTAAACATATCTTTTAAAGATTCGTCAAATATTTATTTATTATTATTATTTTCTCCAAATATATGAGACATATTTTTAATAAAGATATTATTCAATTATTAGTAAATAATATGTCCGAAGAAAGTTTTATACGCGATTTAAAAAAGTGCGGTAATCGAGAAAAATCGATGCCTTCAAATTGACGTACTGGGTACAAAAAGGGATAAATGAAAAAAAAGGAAAACGAAGCTGGCTCTGTTCTCTTCAAAAATCCATTTGGCAAATCGGCTTACGATTTTTTAGGTGCCGGGATATTCGCTTGCTTGTCATGGTGGGAATCTAGCAGAGTGCCCAATACTTTTCAGCCAAGCTGAATTAGTGGAGGTTTTTTCGAGAATATTAAAAAAAACAATTAGATAAACACATTCAAAATTCCAAAATAAATTATTACTTTGCATCCGGCTGAAAAAGATCATTGATATTCCCAGAATTTTTGAAACATATTTCCAAAATGCTTAGAAAAACGAACCTTAAAAAAGCTTGATTTCATCAATTTTTTGCCAACCATAGACGATTGAGGCTGAATTATTTCTTATTACAGAATATCTGAAAAATTTTGCAATAAATCCGTAGATTCTTGCATCATTCCAAAACAATCTTAATTTGATTTTCTCAACGGCTGATGTTGTTCAATCATTGCCACAATCGTATTTAATTTTATCCATTGTAAGGTATTATCAACGATAAAAAAATGACGTCTCCGGAGAGTGGTCATCAGCTGATAGAATCAGACAACAAATTAAATTACAATTGTAATTATATTGTAATAAATCCTCAACATAATTCTCAATTTACTAAAGAGCTACTATCAATTAAGAATGTAGTGGGTAATTAAATCATCTTTCAATTATCCATTACCAGCTCAGTGTATAATTGAATCATATTTCAATGATACGTTTCCAGCTGAATGTATAATTAAATCATATTTCAATTATCAATTACCAACACAATGACTAATTAATCTGAGTTTCAATTACACATTACTAGGATAATTTGTAATTGGGTTTTATTTTATTACATCGTTGCCCATCTCTGCCTCCATGTCTATTAAGCAAGGATTACCTTACTAGTCTCGACTCTTGGGCTCCTCTGATACGTGATGCTGACTGGGTCAAGTATCGTCAATCCCCCCGCCAGCCGTTAATCTATGTACACGTGAGACCAACTATTTCATTGGCGTGTGCTTCACACGATGACTGTGATAGTCGTGTCACAGGGGCGTGTCAAAGTTGAGCTCTCTGTGAAGGAATTACGTTGATCCACTCTCATCTTTCTGCTTCGGTATACATGTACGACAATTTATAAAGCGATAGGAATGAAATTGGATCGCGGGAAAAGCGTGTACATACGAGAGAAAAATCGCGACCCTCATAGCCGAATAGAGGTAAAACTGTATCATGTACGGCTTTATTCCATCGTGTATAGTGTACCGAGGCTAAAAGGTTTTTTCGTTGAAAAAAGTATTTTGATTTAGTTCACAAACGACGAAGGCAAAAAAAAAAGAGAGCAGTGCTGCGTCACTAACTCAAATGGTGTATGAAAAAAACTTTTTCTCCCCTGTCATCATCGTCTTTGTACCGGAGGAATTTTCATTGGTTTTTTTTTTTCAAGACTCTTTGGACGAGGTCGTTGGAAAGCTCAAATGCTTGAAGGTTTTTCCTCCAAGGTTTGCAGAGGTAATTTTTGGAAATGGAAATGACGGTTGTGTTAGAGATCGCTCTGAAAGAGAATTTTTACATTTGTGGGTTGAGGGCCCTTGCCTTTGAGGGTTTGTTTGGGTTTGCATTTTGATGGCTGGAGAGACATCCGTAGATGGTATTCTGCTGCTCTGTTGGGATTCCATGGACACGTGGCAATTGCAAAAAATCTGCTTCGATAAAAGCAGCTATTTTTTTTTGCTCCTGTTGTTCATCCCGTATTCAGGAAAAGGGGTGGTCGGTCGTTTGTTCTCCGTGATCGATCTTTTGCGAAAACAGGATGTAAAACATATGAAAAGGACAGAATAGCGAATTACTGCTTTTCTATCAAATCGGGGAGCTTAAGGGGATGTATTTTTTCGAAAATTTATAGGTTATCCTAATGGATGTCCATCCGATCTTCGCTATACAGCGCTACTGAATAAACAAATGGAAAATAATATACGGAAAGGGTTGTTCCCTTACTCGTTTCGTGAATTCGTGCCGATGACGAAATATATTTTTTGCTCCATTACTCGAATAAATTTTTCCTCATGCTCGTAGTTTCCCGTCTTTCTTGTTGTTGTTATCGCTGTAACTTTTTTTATCTTGCTTTTTTTTATCTCCACAGAAACGTTGGAGCAACGAGACATCGATCCGCCTAACCAGACTAACGCTCAACAGTACAGGCCAATACAAGTGCGAGGTGTCCACCGAAGGCCCCTCATTTGAAACTGAGTACAAAATTGGCAATCTCACGGTTATTGGTGAGTTAAAAAAAGATAGTAAAAATACTTGAATAATAAAATTATTATTATCATTATTATTAAAAAATTAAATAATTTTTTGTGACCTTTTGTGACTTGTATTTTTTCTTTATGTTGGCGAATGTTTATGATTTACAAAAAAATAGTTATTTGTGGACGAATATATATTTGATATATATTTGAGGACGAAAAAAAATTAATATTTCGATACCTTTTTCCGTACTCTCCATTTTTTCAGATTCGACACGCGATTGTTTTTATGCATATTCGTATAATGTACAACCTTACTCAATTATATGGCGAAATTTTTTACGTTAATTCCCGACTTTTCATACGTTCCAGCAACAGTATTCCTGAATTTACCGATCTCGTCTAGTCAAGAGTATCTTTTAAATAACATATTAATTTATATTCTCTTTTTTAATGATTACTTCAAATTTATCATCGATTATCCAAATATACGGTTTTTTCAAAAATCGTCTAATTTTTGAGACGATGTTTGTTAGACATGTTTTCAATTTGGAAAAAACGCGATTAAGTAGAAAAATATTTATCATTGAAAACACTTTGTAAAAAGTTTACAATTGTCCGGTTAGAAAGAAAAAGGAAAGTCACATGTTTCCCGATAAAAAGGAAAAGAAAAAGCCACATGGTTTTCATTGTTTCTGGTGGATTTTTTTCGGGTTTTCCACGCAAGGCCTTCGTTACTCGTCCGTGAAAATTGAAAGCTTTATACCTCCCAACCATTCTCATTCCCCTCTGATTTGATTTTACTTCAGACACGTACATTCGTACGTAGATATAGATCCTTCACCTCTATACATAGCGTTCAGTTTTTATCTATTTTTCCTATCACTGATCCTCATTCTCTTGGATTATGCATGAGCTCAACTTTGCCAACGAAAAGAGCGAGAGAGAGAGAGAGAGAGACAGGAGAAATGGCATTGGCTTTTTGTTCAGCGTACCTCTCTGGAGTATCCCTCCCTACGAGACAAAAATCAGAGAGGAAGAGACCGAAAAAGCAAGGATATGAAAAAATAACCCAGTATGAATTTCCCTTGACGTGCAAAATTATCGGCGATGAATACTTGAATCACAGGCTTTCCTCTGCTAAAACTCGAATGTCAGTATAATATTTCCGCATGATAAAAAAAAACAACTTGACGAAAGCTCGCATTTCCAACGCAAACGAACATCTGTGTCATATCCTCTACTAAAAAAAATGTACGTAATATTCGTGCCATCTGCAGATCATAATAGTGGCTCTACATAATCAAGTTGACCATCTACTGCAAAAGCACACTTTCTACTGCACAACTTTCCTTTCGATAACTTTATCCAAGCTTTTTTCATCTTTTGGGAGTCAATGCCTTTTTCTTTCGTTCTTTTCCACTGTTCGTGCAAGATTCACGAAGTGTTGGAATACGTCTGGAATATACTCGTCATGCAATTTGTCAAGGATTGGCAAAAGATTTTTAAGGGATCGTCTCAGTGTGAAATTTTCAAAAAATCGTTTATTTTTGCATTATCGTATAGTATACACTGTTCTAAACGTTCTCGCAATTTTTTAATCGAAATTCAAATTATTACGGTCGCTACAGCGTTTCTTGTAGAAAGGGAACTGAGCCGGACATCTGCCCAGTCAATCTTTAAACGCGTTTTTCTCGGAATGGTCTTTTCAAAACGGTGTCCACTCTCAAAGGAAGAATTTTGAAGATATCTATTTCCAATTTTGAGATAACATTTTTAACGTTAACATAAATCTATCGGGCTAAAGAAGCTTTTTTTTTCTTTTGAAATCCTCCCATTTTTTTTTAACGACCAACTGTCAAAAAAAGGGCAAAACTTGATACTTTTTGTTCAAACCGCCGCCATTTTGTCAAATTAAAAAAAAACCTTCTGTTTTTGTCTAAGTTATCCATACTGTACTTATGTTTAATTAACCCTGCAATGACCTTCACGGTCAAAAGAGACGACCAGTGACTGAAGTCCATACCTATACGTAAAATTTCCCGCTCTATTGATTGCCGATGCCAAAAAAGTGGTTTCCCATTTGAAAAACCAAAGTCGACCTTGAAATAACCTTGAAGTCGATCGCCAAAGACAAAATAAAGATCATCATTCAATTCCTTGGTAAAAGTTACTCCAAGAACGACCTACAAATTTTCGAAAATTACCTACCTATCTTACCTACGGAAATATTTTGCCATCCCTTTACTCTTGCGACACTCTGTATATTGGGTTACGCATAAAAAGATCGTATATTTTTTATGATTTTACAGATTCTTTCTAGTCTACGTTATATTTAAATAATCAGGATGGAAGCTTGGTGATGAGAGGTGTGTCGTCTGATATGTATTCTGAATGAGATGTCACGTGACGCGACAATACAATCACCACTGGATCACCAATGGACCGAGAGATTACCCATATCTAATTACCTCTTCTCCCCTCGTTCCCGCAATTATGAATTTCCTTCCACACTCGTTCTAAGTTAATGAGTCGGGTCTATTTCTGTTCATTCGCATATGCATCAAATTTCGACAACTCCACGGGGATATTTGATAGGTTCGTGTTACCGAATTAAAATGCGAATCATGGCGCGTACCCTCCACCCCGTTCCTTCATCCAATTCGGTTCCATCCAATCATTTAGTCGTACCCTGAACAATAGAGAATTAGCATTAATTAGTGAAACGTTGGTTAATGTTATTCGTAGCATATATATATATATGTGCGCGTAAGGCACGTGACTTCAGGTGTAATATTGTTCAGGTTACGCTATTTTACTTACAAGTGGCTGGTCGAGATCGTAAAAGGGGAGAGAATCGTATTGGACGAACACGAAATCGTGAACCGAATCGCAGATTTCTACCTGGTCGATGGAAGCAGAAATTTACATCGCACCCACAAACGTGCCTGGATGAGCGGAACTCCAGAAAATCCGACACATGCTCGTACTTGCTCTCCACCCCCCTCACTCTCTTTGACATTTTTATTGCGAATGGGACATCGAATGGTCTTACTTGATCAATCTTCCAAAGACTACAAAAGTTTATCATTGTTACAACCAATTTTAATTCGTTTAGACACGCTTATCAAAATATTATTATAGGTGATTTGAATTTTAAGGGGTTGTAGACAGTGGTTGAAGAAAAGCGTGTTTTTGTGATTTTTTTGGGGGAAATTGATTGCAGGTTTCGAACTGCTTTTTTTTCATAGTAAAGGGTATATTTTTGATTATGGTTCATAATTTTTTTTATTGTAAAAAAGTCACAAATATAGCAGATATAATAGATATCCCGAACCGCTGGTAAAAAAACGACCTTCCAGGGTGATCGCTGTAACTTTTTCACCGCTCATCTGGAATCAAAAAACCAAATGAGTTAAGATTTTGTATTGTATTATCTATTCTTTAATCGCAGAATTTGAAAAGTGACAATTTTTTGAAAAAATGATCGGTGATCGGAAGTGAAAGTCTAGATTTGGGTCGGAAAATCACTTTGTTTTCCTTGATATAAAAAAAGTAGGTATGTATCGAAAAAAAATCCTTCAATCAAGGACTGCCTTCTGATATAAGAAAAGTATGCAAAATTTCAAGAAAACCGATTCACTCGTTTTTTATATATAGTGGTCACCGATTTTGAAAGAGCTGTTTTAAGAAAAACGCGGTTAAAATCTGAAGTCGGGTATGTACGACCCACAGACCGTAAACAGTAAAAATGGCCGTAACTCGCTCAATTTTGAACGGATCGACATAAAATTTTCCGAAAATATTTTTGAACTGTCATACTCTAAGAATCCGTCGAAAGCGAAAAATCGATGTGAAAAAGAAAACTTGTTTTTAAATCTGTTTTTACGACATATATTCATACATTACAATAGAAAAATGCATATCTCTCTTTCTCTCTCTAATTATCTACCAGCGACTACGCAGCCATTTTGTTTTTTTTTGTCAAATAATCAATTGATTCAGGTACCTACAAATATAGGAAACAAAGTCTTCAAGCCTTAAGTGGATCCCTTTTTTACTACTTTCAAAAATACATTTCAAATAAATCCTTTCTTTTGGCCATTCATGTTGATGTGAAGTCGAAAAGGAAACACGAAACAATATCTAGGATCATGATGATTCTAGATCACGAAACGGAAAGTCATTGGATATTAGCAAGCGAGGAAGATGGCGAGTCCCAAAATCCCACAACGGATAAACAAATATAGTCGAGTCGATTAACACAGTCTGTAGTTTCCGTCCAGATTTGCCAGGATCGTTGGACTGCGTAAATATTGCGTTCGTACAAATTGATAATTCACTTCAGTTGTTCAATTCAGCGGAGAAAGAGACAGCGAGAAGCACGTGAAACGGGCTTTCTACTAATACCCATTGTGTCTGTATAGGGAAACTGGCACGCGCGCGTGCGTAAATAATAACGACATTGGGAGTAACATCGCTAAATCCCCCAACGAATTATCCGAGCAGAACATTCATGTGGCGATTGCTCGGTCTCGTAACGTTTACGGTGATTGATCATTTGCGGTCATGAACTGCGCACATCGTAGTCCAATCCGATTCTACAATGCACACGTAGAAATCATTCGTACGACATAATCAAAATGGAAATACTGGATTACATTACATATTCTCGCGTGAAAGCCAAAATTGCTTTATTTAAATAAGTCTTTTAATGATTTTATCCAACGCGAAACTTCGAATGGAATTATAATAAGCACTCTATTGATTGTGTTCTGTGAATTCACCTCTGATCAGTATGCAAGCTAAAAATTGTAATATTATTGCGATTAAAAAAATGTCTAACGGTTATTTCAATTTTCGAAAAAAAAAACCAGAATAGTTTTTGGATAAGTAGGAAAAGTAAAGCTTCTGAGAAATATGGAAAATTCCATTTTTAATTCATCATAGTGAACATCAATTTTAAACATGGAACGCTCGTTCAAAAATAAAACTTTTTAATAGAATTAAAATTTATCGAAACTCAAATGCCCTACTCACCGGATCAGGTGTGATTTATTTTTGTTCCCTAGGCTCAAAAGGGACATGAGATGAAAGCGTTTGATTACTGAAGAGGGGGTAAACCAAAAATAGCTGGAAGGCCTAAAGAACATCCCGATAAGTGAATTCAAAAAATGTTTCAAAGAATGGAAGGATCGTTTGCAGAGATGCGTTGTGGTTAAGGGAGTTTACTTTGAAGGTGATCAAAATTTAGTATATAAATATTAAGAAATAAAGAAGTTATGACGAAATTGCCGTTTTTCTTTTTGGGTCCCCCCTCGTAGATCGCCAATTTTTCTATATCAATAATTCAATTATGAAAATTCAATTTCATAATTTGCACTTCAAGGTAACCAAAACAATCTGCCAAGGTGCTTATCTTCCGATTACCAGGAAGATCTAGAATATCTAAAACCTCTATTAAAAAGTGTCCAACTATCGATAATTTGCAGATCATTTATTGTTACTGTCTCATTTGACGTGTTAAATCGTTACTCACGTTTATCGAAATTTTTCGTTCCTCCACGAGGGGACTTTGCATCAAAAGATTTTGATATGGTAATAAGTGCAGCAGCGAAGTGTCTGAAAGCGCTTCTCCTGTTTTCTATCAGGCATAAGAGTAGGTACCTACACTTTTAATTTCAAAGGGCGGATGTCGGTGGCTAAAACTCTTGCCAAGAAACTATGACTTTCTTTTCGCAATTTCTTCGAATAAGCAACACGGCGAATTTTTTACGGTGCTAGCAGACCTCGATGCTCGCCCGGACGCGTAATTACTTATCAACCCGATGGCATATCGCAGGAAAAGCCAGAGGAGAAAGAGAGAACTTAGACTGTTACAATCCCTCAGACAAAACTTCCCTGAACAGTTCTTCATCTGGTAAACCCTCCCCCCTCCCCGTTACTTCCACCATCACGCTTCCTCTTTTTTTAGTGAGATGCAAGTCGTCCACGAAGGACGTAAATAACGCCAAGCAGTCGTCTCGATGCTCCCAGATGAAGATAAAGAAAAACTCGAAAGACAAAACATGCCTTTTTGTTTGGTATTTTCGTTAAGTGAATGTTCTGTTTTGTTTTACTTCTACTTTCGAAAATGACTCCAAACCGAAAAGCCCACAGACAAATTGAAATGCGAATTATTTTATCGGTTTATGCGAAGCATAAAAAAGTATAAAAATACTCAGAACTAGAAAATATTAGTTCTGATTAAACAGCTTTTTTACGGCTAGTTTGTAGGGTGAATACTAGAATTTATCAGTAAACAAATTTTTATATAGATGAAATGACATTGACTTTGTTTTTTTTTAAATCTATCAGATTCTAATTTTTTACTTGACTCGAAAGATAAATTATTATATCTCTAACGTACATTTTCAAACAAATAATAATAAGGAAATTATATAATTACATGCAAATAGAAAGATGTGTACGTTGAAAGAAAAAATGTAATTACCAATTATCTTATTTGTCGTTAATTTGTTTGGCATCTAGTGCGAACGCGAGCAATTTATTACGTCACACATTTATTTGGATTATTCTTTCACACAAATGATTTATTTTATGCTATTATTTCAGCGTAATTAATTATTCGATACGTCACGTATGTATTTTCCATCGACGAACGGTTGACTTGTTCACGTAGCCGCTAGGCAACAACAGGAAATAATTAATTAAGGGTGTTAGTGCATCACGAAAGCTCGTCAAAATGAGAACAATTGTAAATACCACGAAAATATTGGAATATTTTCGTGACCAAATATTTTTATGCTTATTGTTATAATCGACAATGCTTTTCTCTTCCAATTGTTTATTTAACTTCTGAACTAATTAAAGGTTGCAGCAAAAGGGAAACTTCATGAGATATTGCGTTACACCAAAATGGTAATTGGTTTAACGTGTTGAACGCTTCTTGTGATTATCAATTTCAAAGAAAAATATTGTAACAATAGTTTTTTTGTGACTTGCGAAAGCCACTGTGAAAAACTTCTCAAATAATCGAAAAGGATCGATAAATGGACGAATGGATGGATGAGCGAGGTTCGATCAGCCGATGAAAAGAACTCTTCTGACTGTTCTAATGCGCTTTGTGGTGCAGTCGAATGGATGAATGTACACGAGGATACAAAAAGAAGGGGTTGAGTAGGAAACCCGAACTTCGATCGACCAGAAGGCTCAAAATTCCGAATTTTAATATTCCGAAACTACAAATTTCGTAAATGTTTACGAAATTTGTTTAGGTTCGTTAGTTTGATTTTAAACCCTTGATTTTTAACAAACCCAAACAAACCCAAAAGTTTACGAAATTTGTAGTTTCGGTATATTCAAATTCGGAATTTCGAGCCTTCTGGTCATTGGAAATTCGGGTTTTGTACCCGACTCCAAAAAAAAAAAGAATCGATGTCATATTGACGGAGAGAGGAGGAAAAGAGTGCACGATGTAAGTGGAAATGTCCCAAAAAGTAAAAGTACCTAGCTATTACACGCGTTTTCGATGTATTAAATTCCAGCAGCTTTGGCTGCTTAAAGGAGAAATCGCTGCAAAAAGAAGAGGACATTTGTTGGAGCAGAACGTTAGAGGAAAAGCGGAAATGGCTACTCTAATAATCCGGTTGGTTGCCACATGCTACATGTAATGTTGCGATTTCTATGATAACGCCGATCCTGCAACTTCGAGCACGACCCTCCAGAACTGAGAATAGAGAAAGAGGGAGAGAGAGATTCTATTTACCTCTTTGTCTTCATTCATCTGCCAGGAAATCGAATCCTCCTTGTTCAACGTACAAGCATATTTTTCTCAGCCCGTGCCACCCTCATCTGTAATGAAAACCAAATTCTGTTTTGAATGTGTACGTGTACGTGAACACAATTTCGAGCTAGCGGATTATTTCGTGTTGAAAAGTAATCCGGAAAGAACTGTTGCGGATAAAAACAGGTTTTAAGCCTTAGCAGCCACACTGGGGTAACTAGTTACCCCAGACTCAGAAAAAGTGAAATTAGAAATTTGAAATCTTTGAAATTGATACAAGTAACAATATCTGCCTCAATTACATAGGAAGCCAAAAAAACGCTAGGCGGAGCTTTAAACGATCGTTTCCTATTTTTTTTTCCAAATCGACTTGTCTTTGATATCTATAAACAAAATAAAAGTAAGTCTTTTATATTTTAGTAGAAAAAAAAATTGTTGAATCCGAATAATTCGTTCTTTTGTGCATAACATGTACTGGTCAATAAAATGGGATTCAAAATACATTTTTTTCGTTCAAATATCAAAAAAATAATATTTTTCACTTTTCTGTACGTAAATATGTACTCAGAAACCAATGCAATACGAAAAAAAGAAAATTTTATTAATTGTAATTGTTTCATTTTTCCCTCCAGCAATTTTGCTAAATAAATATCCCTTTTGTATGATCGACCGAAAGATATTTGGCCAGAAAAAGCCTAAAATGTTTTTGAGGATGCTGATTCGAATCTGAACTCAAAATTCAAAATCCAAAGCAACCCAAGCACCAAATTCGGTCTGCAAGCTTGGTACACCGCGAATCTATTACTTCTGAATTCGAGTTTCCGTGTACGCATTTATGAATCCAATTGCCACCTTCAAAGTACAACGATTTAGCCAACTCGACCGGAAAACTGAACAGTGTCCGATCTCGTCCCTCACAGTCGGGCTCATGCTCGATAAAAAGATTAACATAGTGATTAATGTTTTGGCTTTTCTATCTCCAACCAGCCTTCTTTTCTACCAACCCCCCTCCCCTTCCTCCCTCACCCCATCCCACACCGCCCGAGAAATACTCCTTCACCGGATTCGCATTTGTCTTGCAAATTTTCGCAACGTTAAAGAATTTCCATTTTCCGAGATTGAAGAGGGGGGGGGGGCAGAGAGAGAGAGAGAGAACACATACTTTTGAGTATCGTAAATATTCATGGTCCTATAAATATTCATACGCGCGACGTTCAAAGAGAATAGTGCACAGAAGGAAAAACCGAGAGAAACGACGTCAAATTTCTTTCTGCAAAAGTAACCGGCTTCCATTTTCCAAAAAGTTTATATACATATAAATATTATCAAAAAGGGGCAAACGGAATTCTGAATATACAAAAAAAAAATAAAGTTCACAAGTTGGGAAAACATCAACTATACTATTGCCACAAAAATTCTTATTTCTCAGTTCACACAAAAGAAAAACCCGAATGACTCTGATATAAGAAAAATAGTACGGGAAAAAAGAACGAAATGAAACAAGAAATTCTCGATCCCCGGAAGTCCTTGCTAAATATCCGATCCGTGTGCAAAATTAATTATTATTAAAGACAAATTCGTTACAACGCGATTAATACCAAAAAAAAAAAGGAAAAATCAAATATTCAATTATCGTCTCAGAGTATCGGGGACAGACTCCGAATTTCCGAAGTTTCGAAACTCTCACTCACGACCGAATTTTATGATAAACAATAAAAATTAATTTGAATCACACCCATAGCCTGAACTAAAAATATTTTAAAAAAAGGTAACGATATAAGCAAGTGATTTTTTTTTTATTCGTGGCTTTACGAAGCCCGAATGGGATATCACATGTAGGATATTGGATCAATGTTCAAACCCTCACTTCAATGTATTACGTCCTCGTAGATAGATTACCGGGCGTCCTTCCGACTCAATCCGATAATTGGATGAAGTGTGGAGGGCGAGGGGCGCTTCCGTGAGGCCAGGAAAAATCTCAAATTAAATAGATAACGCGACGGCCAGTGTGCGGCACATCGATAGAGTGGTCGGAAGGCTAAAGGGGATCATGAAATAACGACCCATGTTGAAAACCCGCTAAAACACCGTAAATTCGAACTATGAAAATCATTTCAACAGCGGGATATAAAAAGCTTGTATGTGTATACGCGTACTGGAGAGTAAAGAAAATGCTGGGACGGTTAAGGGGATTGAGAATCCAGGGGTGCTCAGAAACCATCCCTGAACGTTTACGCAACGTGTTATCGACTCTTCTTATTCTCTCTTCATTTCCTCTCATCCCATACTGCGTTTCATATCCTTTCGCTTTATTTCCTCTCTCGCACTTTATAACACCTCGTTATATAGGACGCTCGATTCGGGGGCTTTAAGGGGATGAGTCCCGCTATACGAGCCGTTCGTTTATCGCTCATAATACTTTGTACCCCGTAGGAACACGCCGGAGAGAATTCTTCCATCACTTTCAATATTAAAATTCGTTTATACACTTTTACAACGATAAAACAAATAAAATAATACGCGGGGGGAGGGGGGGCGTGAAGAGAAAATAGCAGTAGAAAAAAAACTACTTTCCATCGGTAAATTAACTGATGCAGGAGAAAATACAAAGAAAGAGGTAATAGATGCTGAGGAAAATGAATTTGGGATTAAATTAATTTGGAGGATTTACGTGTGGAAAATTTGCGATCTATCTATCAGATTTTTTGTAACGAGATTGTAGTTGACTTTTGGGTCAATTACGGCCAAATTATCTTAAATGTTAATCTTGATATTCGATCGTTTATGGACGGATAATTTGGGTAAAATTATAGTGATGTCATTTTGGGTATCGTTTTGAAATTTATTATATTGAAGAAATATGAATACCGAATTCGTTGATGTTGAAAAAATAGGAATGAAATAAGTTTAATATTGTCTTTGGGAAAGTCATTTTTTAATTTTTTAATTATCAATTATTTACATGGTTTTAGGAGTGGTGGCCGCTTAGACAGAGAGCGATGCTTAACTTAACTCCCAGCATCAACCGCACATAGCGATGCTTAACTTTAGCGATCGTCGAACCCGCATTCCGACCGCCTACCAACCGGCATCGATTATTTCTTAATTAATATTTCATGCCTGTATTGGCTATAGAAATTATTAAAACGATAATATGTTTTTCTACGATTCTATATATGTCCAAATTCCGAGAATATTGTAACGTTAATTTTCATGGAAAGGCTTTGTAAAAAGTTAAATTATAAACGTATACAAATGAAAATATTTAATTATTGATTATACGTTTCTCTAAGAATTTTTTAATATATCCAACTAAAATATTTTTCCATAATTGAATTACATTTTTTATCTTCAATGCTCTCCTAAATTCCATTTTCACAGAAGCGGAAGCTTTGACTCGTAGAAATTAAAATCTGTAGAAATCCGAAAGTCGTTTCCTCGTTTTCACCACTGATGAATTTCTGCAGCATTCGGCCAACCCTTAATCTCGTTACGTTGACGAGATAGTTACCTCCCCTTCCCCCCGCCTTCGCTTTTTCCGTGTCTCGTCGAAACGAACTAACCCCATTGAGATTTACCAACCGCGCCTATAGCGAGCTAGAAATTTCTCTCTGTATTATTTACCATTCCACGCGACGCTTCGAAATATTCAGACAAAATAAGCAAAACGATAATTTATCCATAGTTTATTCGCATCGGTAAATTATTATCAAACCGGAAGCAAAATTTGCCTCGAATTTACACAGTTTCATTTTCGCAGTGGACATTTCCCTTTTGCCATAATTAAAATAATTAATGACCAATACGTCGAAATCGAAAACAATTGTAAACACAGGAATATAAAAACACATTTATTTAGACTTAAAGCTGATGAACCTAAGTAAGCAGCAAAAATAATAAGTAGGTTTTGGAAATTATAATCTCAAAGTAATTACACTATTGCACTCTTCGATATCATGTTATATGCATGCGAATGTCACTAAACACAAAAATCGTAAAAAAAACGACATTTTTTAAATGACGCTGCGGCTATCCAAAAACAAACGCAAAAGTAAAAAAAAAACAAAATAAAGCTGATTTTGGCCTTTTCGAAACCTTGTTTCGTAAATTGTTGTACATTTTTTTCGCCGAGATATTCGATTTTTTTGTTCGGCTGGAAAATTTATAATGTGCCTAGTATTTTTGGAGAAATTTGTATGTTATAGCTCGTAATAATTCTGTTAAATCCAAACAACACTTTCGTATAATTATTTTTTCAATCGTTTTCTGACCAGCACTTACAAAACAAAAAAAAAACAAAAAAAAATTCTGCTCCGATGCTTCATTAGACATTAAAAAGAAAGGGCATTGGGTCCTTCCTTTTATATAGAATTAAATAAATGACTATGGAATAAAATGAAAAACATGACAGAATATGGAAAATAAAAATCTATGCGTCGGAAATGGCATAAAAAGTGTTTCGCAGACTCGCAAATTAATTAATCAGGGACTATCAATGAAGAATTAATACTGAGGAGCATAAATTGTGACTGCAGCAAGAAACGTCGCAAAATAGAGATTGAAAAAACGGAACTCGAAGTTTCTTTTAACGTCAGACCGTTTTTCACTCCCCACCCCCCATTTCTTTTTATTCTTGCCAGTTCCGAGAGTTTTCCCCTAACAACTGCCAATATTACGCTCCCTCGTAACGAGAAGAGAAAAGGAAGAGGGGGACGATTGCAATTCGTGCAACGGCGGAACTGCATTTTTGTGTAACGCATCATGCTACGGACTTGAAATAAAGATTGTCGCGATACCAACAACGAAGCCGACGTTCGTCAATTATTTTACGATGGTATGTTCCTAGCGGAGAAAGTTCGTCACAAAACTGGAGTGGGAGCGAGAGGAGGTGATACGAGCAAAAAGAGTGAATGGAAAAGATGAGAAGGTCAGGGAGGCCCTTAGTGTAGAGCTGGCGCACTCATTAAAAATGAATTTCGTCCTCAGACGAAATTCATATATATATATATGGGGCATTCCATGCTGATTCGACCTGGGTTTGACACGTCACCCCTCTGCTTAGACCCGCGATTTTTTATATTACTGTACAATCTCTGAAAGGCACTCGAGAATTATTTCAGATTTTCTTTGAAACGATTTGACTCTGAAATAATTTTTATAAACAAAAAATTAACACCCAATTTAAAAAATGGAAAAAAATCAGGAAAGTCCTGTGTCACATATCAAACACTGTCAGCGTTTCAAAAAAAAAAATGAAAAAAGAAATGAAAGAGGAAAAATGAAACAAAGTTAATGAGGAAAAAAATTACATGGAATCATGTAGTATATGTAGTAGTATTGTAGAAATCACCAGAATTTTTTCAGATTTTTTAGATTGGTTTTATTATTTTTGCGAAAAAAGCACGTTGCAGGCCAAACTAACCGCGTGCCCACTTTTTCTCAACGCTCACAGTGTTTGATATGTGACAGAGGATTTTTCTGATTTGTTTCCGATTTTTAAATTTGAGCGTTAATTTTTTGTTTATAAAAATTATTGTACAGTCAAATCGTTCCGAAAAAATCTGAAATAATTCTCGAGTATCTTCCAGAGACAGTACAATAACATAAAAAATCGCGGGTCGAATCGGAGAAGTGACGCGTCAAACCCAGGTCGAATCGGCATGGAATGCCCCGTATATATATATAAGTATCTATCGTTTTTCTTATTTCGAGCAAACAGCGTGTCTCCAGTATGAAATTTCGTTTCAGCCCTTCCGTCGCGGGGTCCTGAAATTACAGGACTTGGGTCTCACTATGATGTCGGTGAAAACGTGACGGCTGACTGCAGTGCCGAGCCCTCGGTTCCTCAAGCCGAGCTCCGCTGGACCATTAACGGAAAGTCCGTGAGTACGACATTGACAATTTATAGCAAGTACTAGTCGGGGCAAACAACATAAAATGGTATTCTACTCGCCGTTTTTTTTTTACGCGACTTAGATTTCAAGAATAAGTTTGCAACATTGATTGAAACTAGGATAGGTTGAGAACTAACAGTAGGTACAGTTCAGATAAAGAAAAAAAAATCCTTCACTTGGCTGGATTACTCCTCATCAATATTTGAGTTTTTTCAATCTAAAATAAATTTTTTCGATTTGTTTTTTAATTCGTCTGTGACCACGCTCTGATGATAGTTGATATTTTTTTATGCAAAACGTTCTGGTAGACGACACCGGAATAAAAAATTTCAATATTGATACGAAAAAATCAAATTTTTGAAGTCTTTTTCAGAATAGTCTGTACATAGAGAAGTATATATATAAATGTGGATGTATATATTAATAAACATTAAAATTCGATGCTTTTATAGATACAGAAACGAACCCATGCAATGCCTGATAAAAAGAATCACAACGGTTCAACGATACTTGTTTTAAAACATACTTTTTACACTGTGCATCCCCATTCATCGAGCAGTGTGTAACGCGCTATCGAATAATGTTCCCATATTTCAAAATGGGGTGGAAATGAAAGGGGGGGAAAAATACAACGATTCGCTACATATTTGGGCTTTGGAACGTATACACATGAGACAGAGGGAAAGAGAGAAAGCCAAAGGGCGGTGCCCTGTCTCCCGACCCTGTAACGATGACAATTCTATAGTGGGAATAATAGCGGGAAAAAGTAGAACGAAGCATTCGTTTCGCGATTGTACCAGCTCGTTCAAAATTTATCTGCTACATGCTTCCCAAGTGTTTTTACTGTTTGAACATTACTATTGTTTACTGATCTTGTTCTCCACGTATAAATCAATCATGTTGATATTAATTTTTAATAATATCAACAAAAGTTAAAATCCACAGTTAATCAGCTATTAGTTACAGAATATATTATTTAATATATAATAACTATATATATTATTAATATATAATAACAGCTGTAGTTACAGAATATATTATTTTTTCATGTATCAAGGCGATAATAGGACTTGAAAAAATAATTCATAACAAAAAAATTACGCTGTTCGAAAAAAAAAAACAAAAGTTAGTCCTAGCGTTATCGATTTGATTCCACTGACAAGAAAACTGTTTCCGGTGGTTCCCTCCGAGTTGGTTCAGTTTTGGATATGTTATTTTTCATCGAAATCTAAGGGAAACGTATTTTTTATCAACGAAAAACAGTTTTAAGGGTTTAAACTCGTTTTGAGGTAGATTTTCATACCTTTTAATTATTCTTGCGCCGATTATAAAATGCATGGCCCTTAGACTTCGATGAAGAGTAATATATCCAAAAAGAAGCGAAATCGAAAATGGCACCCGCAGCAGTATCGAGGGAGATTCACCCCCGAAAGGGTGTTTTTTAAAAAAACGCAAAAAGCCTTATTGTTAATTTTTTCATTTTGTCTCGAAAATAATCGATTTCATCGAGATGAAAAAAGGCTCCGAGTTACATACATTTTTTCCCTCCAACCCTTATAATTTTATCCCTATCCCCCGCTTCTGAATTGAAAATTGCTTTTTTTCCGTTATTCGCTGTATGGCTCGCTGTCGAATTGGTTTCATACGAATATTTTGATTGGAAGTATGCGAAACTGCAATAGTAACTCGGAAGGTGCCCAACTTCGAGGGTGAGTTTCGCCCCTTAAAATTGTTTTGTTGCCGTTAAAAAAAACATGCCTCTTAAATTTCGATGAATAATAACATATAAACAAAAATGAACACATCGGGAACACCGGAAACGGTTTCCTCGTGTGTTTCGAAATCACATATCATAGCACGATCTACTTTGAATAAACCTGTACCACCCATACTATCGACGAACGATTCAATCCGGGTACGACAAGAGATGAATACGACCTGAAGCATTCGTTAAAAATCGCTTTCCTATTATTCTCTTCGTTGAAGCCTAGTGCTCCCGGATTCACTTTCCGCATCACGAATATTCACGTTATCATGTACAAATTCTCATATTCAAATCTGTGACCAGAGACAAATTCGAGATTTACCTAAAGCCGGGAAGCGTTGACTTTACTGGTGATGAAGATATCCTCGAGTTGCCGAGCATGAGAATGAAGTGACCCCGCAACGTGGTTAAATGATGGATAAAAAAAAGGGTAACTTCGCCCTAGCGGGTAGAGGCTGACCGGAAAATAAATGAACCGGGAACTTGACTATCGAATAAAAAAAACTGTAAAAATATCATCGGTATGAAAAGTGGGACGAAAAAAAAGGGGACTGGGTGCCTGCTGGCTTCCTTCGTTTTTGCACCTTCGCAGCAATCACGAAAAAAAGGTCCCGGACTTAAAAAGTGTATTAGAACCTTACCCACTCTCGATATCGGGATATCCGCATATTATAGGCAGGTGCCATGATCGGAGTGTGCAATAAAAACAAAATATAGATGACGAAGCGTACCCAATTAATTTATCTCCGAAGATTTCAGTTTTTTTCTCACGGTTCTTTTAATCTCCGTACGTAAAGTGATGACAAAAGATAAATTTCGATATCTCGTAGTATAAACATCTATCCAAATCACAGTTTTTTCGGAATGTGTAAAAAAAAATAAATCTGTTTTGCCTTTTTTTAGCTTTCTTATAGGGAAGATTTTAATGTTGTCACGTCTTGAGGACGTAAGCATATATGCATGGTAAACAGGAAGAGCCACCAAAAGTTAATATGGGACGATGGAAGGGACGTGAACATATATTTCTAATTTCCTAAACCTATAGCACTAATGAGGGTAAAAAGCGATAGGACTTTGAATGCAATTAAGGAATAAATCGACAGACTTGTACTTGTGCAAGGTTTATTATAAGCTAGTGATTGAATTTGTCGATTTGCAATTTGATTACAATAAAGAAAGTAACAACGAAGCTTTGAGTATAGAAATTGGAATAAAATAATTGAAATCTAATCAAATACTGAAATCTGATTTCGATGGATGATGTTGAGAGAGTTAGACCTGATTGTTATGAAAGGGGAAGCTCCCCCCCCTAGCCCACAGCTTCAGCCCTTTCCAAATTGAATCCACAGACATATATGTATACCCAAACATAAAATTCATATTACCGATGGGCTTCGTAACAATTTCAAAGCTTACAGGTTGAAACTTTGCTAAAACCGCAAACCAAACAGAATTTCGAGGGGGAAGTTTTCCTTTAAGCGAAGGGCAATAAGGTTTCAACATGAAACAACATTCAATTACACGTTTTAGTAGTATCTTATATCAATGTGATATTTTAAAAAGAAAAATACGACCTCACTGATTTAATTCATGTAAGGGGTGGTTTACCCGCTTAAGCTTGCGGATCGGCGATTGCGCAAAAATACGAAATCCTTGATTGTTTCTCCTCTTTAAAATAAATCCTGTTTTGTTCATTTCCATGCAATATTTCGACGTGTGGGGTGAAAAAAGATAAATATAGGGTTGGTTACCCCCTTTAATTTTTTTTTCTTTCTATAACCCTATGGTGCATTTTTTATCGCTTTGAATTAGGAAATTTTTGTTTTCGTTTAATTGAGATCGGTGGACTCCTTGTGGTCGAAACTGCTCCTTGAGATGCCGTTCTTCGAGGGGTGGTTTCACCCCTTAAAACCGTTTTTTCGCTGATAAAAGAAAATACGTGTCGCTTACTTTTCGGTGCTTTACAACATATCCAAATTTCAAACAAAATTGAACGAACCCGTGGTATATATTTGAGTATAAAAATTTGTTTTTTCCTTACCTCAAACCTTGACATTCTAAATTCAAGGAATCTTCAAATCTTGAGTGTAATTTTAGCGTGGAATTAAAAAAATGGTAAAAGCGTCAGGCGATGAGAAACTCGGAATTCAAGGATGAAATGCCACCTTTTTCA
Organism: Ophioninae sp. B BG-2022a; assembly: GCA_030522765.1. Classification (NCBI taxonomy): domain Eukaryota; kingdom Metazoa; phylum Arthropoda; class Insecta; order Hymenoptera; family Ichneumonidae; species Ophioninae sp. B BG-2022a. The sequence goes on from JAPYZJ010000157.1 coordinate 43,876, forward strand.
TTCGTGCAAGTATTCCTACGAAGCGAGCAACTTCATCAGACCCGAAGGAACATCGTTACATATCTAACGAATAGATGTGCCCACCTGTGCTATGCAAATTGGACTGCCTCGTCAATTAACACGTGTACGTAGTTAAATTACGAATAAGCAGTCTGGTACGAAACTGCCATTCCTAACGGCCTCCCAGTGCTGTATCTATCTCTATAGATGTGAAGGTAAATTTATGTATTTTGATATAGCCATGAAGATAGAGAGAGAGAGAGAGAGCTGGAAAGCTCGAAACGACAATGGGAAGATCCTTGGAAATCCACGTTTACATTTGCGTTTCGTCAAACACGAGTGCGGGTACTTCCTGCAAGGCAAATAATCAAGGGAAGCACGAGAGACAAACTGAAGCCCGTGGTCATCGCGAATATATTTAGCAAGTAATTCGATTTAGCCATAGTTCCGAGGACCATAGTTCTATAGAAAATGATCCACACGTATGCGTCGTGTGTTCTCATATACGTAACAGCACGAAGGAATTGATGAATCATCGGAATGCATCGTGATTAGATAACACAACGTTTACTGATTATTGGCCAATCAGTAGTAGTCCGATGATCTTCGCATTGTCAACATAGTACCCATTGAACCCGATCCACCATCGTTTAGTCTGACCGCGGACGTGGTTCATTTGCCTTTACCTATTGCCTGATACTGAAATCGCAAATCTGAGCTCGCTTATTAGTATTTTACGAACCTAATTTTGGCTCGTACAGAATTTATCAAATATCCTTCGAAACATCAGAATTTAGATAGGATTTTGATAAGATAATTTTAATGAGATTTCAGGCGATCTAATATTTTATTGATTTTGAGTCATTTTCGGAAATTTAAGACATTGCATGGACAAACAATTTGTAGTCAATGCGAGTCCAAAACAGGTAAATTGATTGAGACGTCTGTTCGGTTTTCACTGTATGGAGATTTTCCCTATTTTACGTACTTTCGATCATAATGGTCGTTAAACAAAACTGTGCAGCATGAATTAAAATACTATATGGGACATCGTATTGGAGAAAATGTAAATATACTAACAATTATGTAACTGGATTATGCATCATGATTAATAAGTAGCCTAAATGCCTTCACTATCAATAGTCGTCTAGCAACTTCGAAGCATATTTTTTACTAATTTAATGACTGTTGAGTAGATTCCTCTTGCTTTCAAAATTCTGCTCGACGACGTTCCTCATTACATCAAGGAGTTATTCGTACGTAATAGTCAGCAGAAAAAAAGATTGTAGACACCCAATGATCAACATTTTAGTATTCACTATATAGGCTTCAGACGGGAAATCTACCTATGTCTTCACGTTGAGACATTTGCAACCTAGTGAATTGAAATAGGGCACAATCTCGCATCAACCCTGAATCGTTAGAGTGCGAGAGCAACCCGCTTAAATTTCGCAAAGATGCTTCCAGCTACGGATATTAACGAGACGATTAACGCAGCCTACGAGGTCGATGATGATGATGATGATGATTGTGGTGATGATGACGACGTCGATCATGATGACGATCGTTAACAATCGAATAACAAAACATAAAACAAGGCAGGGGTGCACTGTTCAGAATAACATGGCCAGTGAGTTCAGTATAACATGGCCAATAAGCTGGGGCTGTCAAAGCAATTCAACGAGGAAGTTTGTGCTCGACCTAATAGGATTTTATGGTAAACGCAAAGGTCTATCTTTACACAAGTGCGAATCTATTACAAGCATTATCCAGGTCTACTACGCTGGAATTAATACTCCGGGTGAACAATTCAGATTATGGTCGTAGTATACGCTAAAGGAGAGGCTGCAGTCACGCAGGAGGTGATGAAAACGTTTGTGCTGCACGTGCGGGTGCTCCGTTGTTAAATTGATGGATAATGTGGAGCTGAGAGCTCCCGTAACTACGAAACACACTATTGCACACACTTTGAACAATGCTGCTTAATTATTCATCGTATAAGGTACCTGACCCAAAGCCCAGTGCCTGATAAAGCCTACGTTTTTGATATCCAAAACTACCAAGTCAAACGAATTGAGCTTTAATCGTCGAGAGTCTAACTTTGAATGGTCGCAATTTCCATAGCAACCGCTGCGCTGTGGCGAACCCAAACAAATTTCCAGTCGATAAAAAGCAGCGCGTGCGATTCCGAAAAATTGCTTTGGACACCACCATTCCCATACGAAATCCTGCGATACATATTTTGTGACGTAACGATAATGCATGTATACAGAAGTTGCGTAATTCCATCCGTATTTTATTGGAGGGTTTCTGTGCCGAGGGAAATATCGATGAGGATTGCGAGTGAATTTTATCCGGCAGGATTTGACCCAGGGGATTTGAATAAAGGAGAAGACGGGTGGGGGACGAGGTCGAGCGACATCGGGAACGATTAATTGCAGGCTTCGAACTAGTGGTCCACATGCGTACATATATTGAGTTACGCCATGCTGCATGAACGTGGATGAAGTTTGTGATGGTTTGATTTTTCATTGGTTCAAATGTCAGCTGTTCTATTTTCACTTCAATTATCATCGATTTTCTTTGATGACCACTTTCTGATTTCGCGTAATAATCCAACGCTCTCAACGTGCACAAATCACTCGGACATTTTTAATCGCTCTAATTGCACGTCTCATAAATTCCTGGAAAATGGTAAAAAATAATGCGAAAGTCACTTTGGTGATATGAAACTCGACGACGGTAACGCGATTTCGAAGTCTGGCCTGTCAGAAGAGATGAATTGTTCTCGGCACTTTCCGAATCTCGTATGATTAATGGCGATGCATTATCGGTCCGAGAGTAAAAATTAATCGATGCGTGACACTGGAGAAAAATTTAACCACCTGTTGGCCGTGAACAAGAAAATATATAACTGGGCGCAATATCGGTAAGAGTTACGAAATCGGTTGGGAAAAATGATCGAGAATGAGATAATATTACAATTATCGCATAACCTGCATAGTTCTCATCTTTGACCATTTATTGCATTTAACTTTCACAGTCCCTTTATCCACGTCCGTCAAAAAATAATATTGTGGAATTGCTTGCTGAGCTCCGAAAAAAAAAAGATAGACGGCGCGAAAAATTAAGAGAGTAAAAATCCGAGAACTTGTGAGAGATTAAGCGCCAAGTGTCAGACCCAATAATTCGTAAATCCTCGTCTCGTGGTTTCTAGACGGATAAGAACACGACATTTGAGTCATTAAAAATTGCCTCGGGTGAGTAGAGAACTAACGAAGAGTATTAAGAATGACAAAAGTAAAAATAAATAAATCAGTTAAGGAGAGAAATATTAAAAAGTAGAAAAAGAATATCCGTTTAGCGCTGGGTCAATACTTGGATGAGTTAATGCTCAGCTGTTGCTATTGTAGTCAGTTAAGCTGGATGGTGGATTTATAAATGTTGCGATTGGATCACAACTGAAGGGCAGAGCTTTTTCGCAGTTTCCCTGTGCCCTCCTGTAAACCAAATCTTTCATAATCGTGCAAAAATAAAATAAAATACTAAATTTGGGTCACCCGGTGCGCAGAGTTAGCTAATCCGGTGCTCGACACCGGATTAGGAGTTCGCAAGTTCAAATCCCAGTTGCGTCACTTTCGTCGTGAAATGTTTTTCTTCAACATTTCTCGGCGAAAGACGACGAGCTCCGTGACTGAAAGACGAACTTGGGACAGATTACATCGATGGAAGTCTTCTGCTATTCCCCTGTACCCATGGCAGATATGTCATGGTGAATATGACATAGAGAGGAAAGTCGTCCGTGGTCGCAAGTGGACGGAGAAATTGTGGAATAGGATATATGGGGGAAGAGGTCTTAGTGGAATAGGAGGTAAGTGGAATGAGAAGTAGTAAGAAGTTAAGATGGGTTCAGGAAAACTTAAAAGGAGAAAATCGTGAATGGCTGGAACAGAACAAAAAAATAAAAATATTACATCGTTACCACATACTCCTCGATCTCGGAGACAAATTAAAAAAACAATTAAAAAACACAAATTAACAAGACAAAAAACAAAAAAACCTATCCTCCGGTTTCCATCCATCTAGAAAAAGTCTAGCACAATAACGTCTATTCAGTTCACAATCATTTTATTTTCATAACAATTTCGAAAATTATGTTTTTTAACTTATCAAATTTAACCCGTCGTCTGTCATGGCTTTTTTGGCACCTCCCATCGGTAAACGTGGGTCATTTATGTCCCACCGTTAGTTAACTAATTTATTACAATTCATAAAATGTAAAAAAATGTCCTGCTATTGTTAGGAACCTTCTACTTTATGCACCCATCATAGTACTATGACACAAAAAATTTGTTATATATTTTTTTTAATATCTAGAGCAATCTGGTGAAAAGTAGGGGTTCTGCATTAAAAATTGTAACTCTGAGATAAATTAACTGAAATTAATTTAATAAACGGCAAATTAAAGCTGAAACTACATAAGTCTATTTCAGTGGAATAATAAGGGGTTTCCTTTCATCGCGAGATACAACAAAAAACAGTTTTGGCCGGGACACAAATGACCCACCTTTACAGAAGACGGGTTAATACAATTATATTTTGAAAAATCGTATACTTATCACTTGATATAATATTGGACAAAATTGAGGGAAACTTTCAAAATTCATTTATATTTTATAGATCCATGCGTGTTTAGAGGGGGCGATCCGACGAAATAGAAAATTAAGGGTGGAACGAAAAAGATATTGAATGGGTCGCAGCGGGAGAAAAAGCTCGACCTATTAAATCGGGGCGCAATATAGAAGCAAGGAGGCGGGAGGGTGAAAATTAAATCTGTCGGCATACGCACGTACCCACACATTTGTAAACGGTACATGAGGCTCTCAGGAATACATGCACCACAGCTCTCCCGATTGACTCTTGGCTTGCACGTTCACTTCTCCCTTCCACCTTTTTTCTTTATTCATATACTCTTTTCCACCAATATTCTTTCCGTCACTTATTGTACCTGTATAGATGCGAAACATATGGTATCGTTGTATATACCTATGTATGTGATACGGTCTATTCATACGTAAATATATATTTTTTATTCTGATAACAAATTCTTAATCTAATAAAACATTTTCAGCCTTTCATTAAATATTTTGTTGGCGATCTTTCCATTTTTTATTTTTGTATATGTGTGTGCATAGGCGAAAAAAAATGTCTTCATTTGACGGAATTTTTATTTGCCCGAAGTTGACGAGATATTGAGAGGAAACACTTGAATATTCCGAGCATTCGTTAATTCGACAAAATATCAAAATCATTTTGAGAAATAACCTGATACTCTAATTTTTTAGTAGTAATATTCAAAACTGAAATAGCTACTCATATACTTTTGAAATTAAAAACAAAACGAAAGTGAATGTTTCGTAATAAAAATGTCAAAACTGCCCCACAGATAATAAATTTATTTATTTTGTTCTGCCAGAGCAAAAACCATTGAACAAAATGTTTGCATCCTTAATGTACTTCTAACGCCTTTTTTTCACTATCAATTTGTATTTTTATTTTTTTCACTCCAAAATAAAAAACTATAATTCATTTACGTCCCGCTAGTGTTTAATCAACCACCTCAAAGGCTCTAATAATTCGTTAACTATTTAAACTTCGTTGGAAATTGACATCCATTCACAAAATTGTTTGCGTATGACAGAACTTTTTCACGTCTGTCAACTCCAATAAAGTGGAATCTTTTCCCCCAGCAAATGAGCTGACGGAACTGAAGGAGAATTTTTCTCGAACACGACCAAGGAACGAAAGGTTTGGTCGATTAAAATTCGTTACCCTGAGTTGTCATTTGTTTCGGTCTGGGTTCATGTAGGGGGTCATGTGACATGTACTGTAAACAGAAAACTGTGAAGACCTTTACTTCCAATGAGTATTTTTTAAATTTAACGTCATATCGATAAACCACTAAATATAATTTAAAAAAAGCAATTGTCAAAGAATCTTTTCTGATGAATTTCTGCAAAATCGTGCTTTTTCTGATAACCACTCTCTGACATCGTAGCTGCATGATTGCGTACGATGTTAAAGATATCGATCGCTCCCAAATGAAAATGGCGACCGAACGAGCGCTTGTCGACTGTTTGCTCTTGCGGAGTATCGATATCCGTAGTAAAGACCGATAGGAATTAAGCACATCGAGGGATTCATCGAGTTACAATATCGTGCCCATATCGCAGTCCCGTAGGGCTTGTACATCTCTCTCTCTCTCCGTTTCTCCATCTCTCTAACTTCCATCCCACATGGAGATTGGAGATTCAACTTCCGGCTACGCCCGGATACGCGGAACGTTGAATCGTGACCGCACGCGATAACCGCAAATAACATTTCGACGCTTTCGACAGCCGATTCCTGACCGCACAAATGAAACAATCATGCATTCTGTTCAAGCTCCCACAAACCCAATGGACGATTTTTTTCGCTCGTCCCTTAAGGGATCGTCGAAACATGATGCTTGGGTTTTTTTATTCATTTTTTTTGGAATGGTAGGAATCTGCAGTTGGACAAATAGTAGGATGGGTAACCGCTGGATGAGATTTCAGGTAAAGATAAGGAATCGGTATCGGCATCGGAATGGTATGGGTGAAATAACAGAGCAGAAAAAAGGAATTTGGAAATTAAAGAGATATAAATAAAGATCGAAGATCGATATATAGTCGATCGATCGATATAAATAAAGAATTTATATCGATAAAAGATCGATATAAATGAAAAATTTAGATCAATAGAAGATCGATATAAATAAAGAGATATAAATATAGAAAGATATAAGATAAACTATTATTCGATATTGAATGAATTGCTACATTCCTAGGTATCGATAAAAGTAATACGTTAAAGACGATTTTTGAAAATCATAAGGAAGTAAGCTACTCGGATAACCGAATAACCAGGGTTATAGGAAAAAACTAATTCTGCGGTGGTTAATTAATTAGCAAATTATTTCAATATTTATTTGTTTATGACTCAAGCTACGTACTAAATTTCATTCGGAAAGCTTGAAAATTTAAGACATTTTAAAACATTTTAAAAATGGCCTTTGGAGAAAAAAATGAATTTTCTTATAATAAATAATATTGTTTACTATTTGATCGCATTAACGTCGCATGAAAAAAATTGCTCAGTTTCGAACTTAATTGACCAATCCTCGGCAAAAATGATTGGGCCTGGCATGAAAATGTACAGTCGTGCCTCGTCAGCCAAATGTAGTTTTCTTCTTTTTCCTTTGTTGCTGGAATTGGGTGTAAAATAAACGGTACGAATCCGTTCACGATTCCAATATATCTGGGCAGTCAGTCGATCGAAGAACATTGACAAACGCGCTGTGATTAAAGAACACATTGTCTGACGTTATACATAGCGCTTGCGTGGTATATCTTGCTGTTGTATAGCTATGTGTGAAAAAGAGGTAAAAAAATATGTTTCTCTCACTTCCTCTCGCTTTATATATTTGATTATATATTTTATATATCCTTAACACTTGTTCCCATCTCGCATCTCTGACGAAAGAATAGTGAAAGAAGAGTCCGAGAGTACGTGATCTGAAAAGTAAAAAAGGAGTGGGCTGGAGGGATTGAAGCGGAAACAGGATCGTTTCTCTCGGAGTGTACGAGAATTGGAAGCTTGAAAATCTTGAAACGCGAGAGACCATGAATTTCATTTTTCTACTGCAAATGTCTCGAATTACGCCAGATGAGCTTTGTTCGCTTGTTTATTTCTATTTTTTACAATTACCGCGTCCACACGACATAAAATCACGGGAGGAAAGGAAAAAAAAGTGTCCATACGCGGAGGAAAATATTCATACGTGCGGTTTTCGGTGAAAAACAGAAATGGCGAAAATAGCGTATCCCGATGAGAAAAACCTCGTTTTATCTAAATACAGCGCACTGGATGAAATGATACAAAAAACTCTGTGGCGCAAAAATACAAAAACATAAAAAAGGCTGAAGACAAAATAATTTTTAAAAATTACTAAAGTAAAGAAGACTGTAGAAAAAGTAGCTAGAGAGAAAATGACAGGAAAAAAAATGGTTGCCTAAAAAATGCCTGCGAAAAAGGAGAGCCGGAAAAAAAATGGCTGACGAAAAAGTGGCTCAAGAAGAATAGCTGAGATACGTATTTTTCTGTATTCTACTGAGGTATCCAATATTGAAAAATTGCGGAAAATCTATACGGCCGATTTTCCCGGCTGGGAGCAATTACTTGAGAAGGAAAATAAAGGGCGAAAACGGTGAAAAGTTTTTCCCCCTTTAGCGCGTAAGGGTAAAAACTGTTGGCTGCGACGTCGTAGGAGTGCAGTGACTTCGTGCTTTACCGGATTTATCACGCGAAAGATAGAGAGGGAAAGAGAAAGGTGTACAAAGAAATGCGAACAAGGGAAAATTCTACGTGCGTCCCGCCCCCTCTCAATTCGTCGCGTGCTACAAGACGTGTGGCTTCGTGCCAGGTCGGTGACCGTAATTTCGTCGTGTTCACCATCCAAAGAAAAATGCACGCGCGAGAAATATTCCTTACGACAGTCCTTCCCTCAACTCTCTCCTGCAGTCTCCTCGGCACACACCCTCAATTCCCCCGCAAACTCCTGAACTCTGCAACGCGGGGTTACTAGGGGTAAAAAACGTATTTTACTTCATATATACATATATAGGTAGGGATTTCCGTAGAAGCACGCTCAAATTTAGTCGCAAACAGATTCGTTCCCTTCATCAGATTCGTCCCTTCCAAGAGTCGTGGGCGAAAAAAAACCTTGAAAAACTGCAATGACATCCGTCGTGCTAGATGATTGTGATGATGAAACATAGGAATCGGTAGGATAGAATGATGATAGCTTTAAATCGGATTGAAAAATTAACCGGTACTGAAAATTTGACATCAACCAAATTCCAGATAAGATTCGTCTTTAAAGTACAAAGAGAAATTGAAAAGAATAATTATATGATAAAATATCGTATAGTTCAAAAAAATTATCATCGGAGAAAGGATTGTTGCAAATATTACCAGCAACTGTCTTCCGCTCATCAAAAAGTCCCCGTATATTTTGAAATAAAATAATCTTAGAAAAACATCAATCGTTTAATGGAAAAAATTGTAAAGATACTTAAAGAGGTGTTGAAAAAATGTCTCCAGCTGGTACTTTTTTACCAATGGGATAAGAATAAAAATTATCGGTATCCAGCTTAAAAGCAATCTTCCCATTACGAGAAACCTCCAATCGAATTGATTTTTCTTCTGATACATGCCAATAGGAAAATGGTGAGGGAGCTTTCGAGATAAGCAATGAAAGAGGAATTCTCTGATTCCAGATTCCGCCGGATTATATGGTAGTCCACCAGCCAGAGCAACTGCCCGGAAAGTTGGGAAGGGCCAGCAGGATTGGTCTGCGAATAGACGTGGACCCTCGACATTTCGAGGATGACGATGGAATGGTGTCGATACGTTGTATCTCTAACGTTGGGACTAGAAGCTACACGACAGAGAGAAAGGTTCACGTGGCCCACGTGAACAATCAAAGACTGAGCGCCGGTGATTTGCGAGGTGGTGGAACATCCATGAAAGTCCTTCAAAGCTGGACCCAAAATTGGCTCAGCCTTGTTCTCGTAGCTCTGAGCTTTTCGATAACAACGTGACTGCCAGCTGCATCAGTATGAAACGCGTTTTCCATCCTAGCGACATCTAAGAAATTATCATTAACAGAGGAGTCCGTGAAGATATCACGATCACCGATCTAGGGACCCTTTTCGATCGCCATCCCCTATTGTTATCATTGTCATGAGGCTTCTACAAGTATGAAGCTAGCAATCAATGATCGACACCAATACGAGTTACGGTTATTCGATCCATTATGCTCGGAAGATTTCTCAGCTGCTGATGGCGATCAAAGGAAGTCCTATGAGAGAATACCCTAGGGCCCTGCACGATCTCGCGACATCAGTTCTCCAACCCTCCTTACATAAACCCTTCATCGTTTCAACAACCGGAAGTACCTCCGGACAAGCTCTCCCAATTTAAGCCCTACCACAAACCCAAGATCAACACCAGGACCTCGTTACGGACAACGATCTATAATGAGAATTAAGATAGATTCTCACCAATGTGAACACATCTGAAAGTCGATAGGGATCTGATGATCTAATGGGGAGCGATGATTTTTTCAGATCAAACAGTCCATGTTTCCAAAAAGCAGTCCATGTTACCGTTTGCGTATTTATTGCACGTGTTCGTTATAGCAAATATACGAGAGAAACGAATCTGCCAACTTCGTTCATTTCTGCCGAACAATGCTCCGCTGTTCATCATTTTTTCCATCGGGTCTTCGGCGTCATCGGACTGTGGGATCAAAGCTATTACGGTAGCAAATCAAATCATGGAATTTTCGTCACCAGATGTTTCAATTGACAATGTAGAATGTTCAGCTGAGAGAGGATTCTTCGATAATCATCATGTGTAATGGATGGTAGTTGGAAGTGTTACCTATTGGAAAGATTCTGTTTAATTGAAGTAATAGTCATCAGGATCTACATTGAGTCGATCAGATTAATAGGAAAGAGCTTTCATCACGTTGAACGACAAGTTCCATTGCACGATTATATGCGTGATTTCGTCACCTATCTCATCACCCTCATTCGATGCAATGGTCAAGCAGCCCTTTTGATTCTCCATAATGGGGCTACTTGATTCATCATTAGCGAGTGATTCGAAAATGGTCATCGATCCAGCTATCATAGTTCCGAACAAGCCGCAATACATATACCAACTCTCGATTCGCCTGATAACGAAGTCATCAAATACAGGGAGACAGTTTAAAAAAAAGCATGCCAGCACGATGAAGCCTATCGGATGCAGGTCCCGGAAAATTCTATTTTCCCTGGACGGATCGAATGAATACGCGAACAGTCCATCCCGGCATTGATTGCACCACCAATTTTGCTCCTCCGTTCGTCATTCAATTATGGCATTCAAGCCGATTTTCCGATTGCAGTTCAGCATAATTAACGCGTTTCCTGGTGGGCGAGAGTGGCCACCGTGACTTCCAATCGATCTATACCCTACGAATTCTTGATTTTCAGCATCGTGATTGGCAAACGTGAGCAGCCTCGTCCCACGAGCTGACCGATGAGGCTGATCGAAAAAACCGTATCATATTTAACACCACGATGAAAATCCTTCTCGAACTCGACTGTTCCTGAATCAAGAAAATCTTTGGCCTTGATGAACATCAATCGCGAGAAATCAAAAGCGTGATAAAGTTATTTTTGTTTCCTTGATTTTTTAAGGGTGCATACCAATGTGGACTTAGAAAAAAATAGGTTAAGTTTCAAATTATTATATAAAAAAAACTATTTGTCTGGCTTTATCCAAGTTTGTTCGATTAAAAAGTGTAATGATTGAGATATATAGACGAATTATTTTATAAATATATATTGACTGGGAGCGGTATTATTTTGATTTACATAAAACAGATCCTTCAATGGTACTACCTATAACCTCCACTATCGCATACTGTGGGTTCATCCCAAATAAAATTTTTCTAAATATTCGTATAGTTTATTATATAAAGCCCTTCACATCGTAGGATTTGAATATTTTTTCGCAGTATAGTGTGTCATTGACATTTACATTAATTCCCCAACCTAAATTTCCGTATTTTCTAAATTGATAAAACAAAATAATTGAGCACAAGAATCGTTTTCGAGATCATTGATATTGAATCCTAGTTGTAAGCGTAATGTTGAAAAATAGTTTGCCAAATTTTTCGAACATCAGGATAAAATCCACATGGAATATTTTTAACATTTCTAGCCGAATTCAAAAATTATTTCGACATAAATTTTGTTTTCGCTCCAATGTGCTACTTCAAATCGATAAAGGCAACACCTATTTCCACCTGACCGGAGACTATTCACCCGGCAGATAAAATCATCCAAGGGTTTTACGATTTAAGCCAATCACACCACCAATCGATAATCGCCTCAGTATTCCTGTATATACGTGTACCTCGATGTATGTACAGATTTGTGTTGGTGTTGATTTGTTTCATATACACGTCTAGCCATATCTCCGTTTGATACGTGCTCGGTACGATTCGGAAACGACTATTTCAGTGAGCCATTACTGTAATAGTCCGTTCTCTGATCCTTCTGGTCTATGATCCTTTGCCCAAATTCGGGTAACTTGCTTGACCGAATGAAGGCAAATCCGGTACGTGGCAAGCTTGAAACAAAGAGCTCGTGTCTCCACCTCAGCCTCTCTCTCTCTAGCTCTGTCTCTCTCTCCCTTTTGCAATCTCTCTCTCGTTCTTTCTATCCCCCTACCAACCTACCCCACCCTATGTCTCTTTTAATCATTTTCATAAATATCGATTAACTAGATTAATTCTTCGAGATTGATGGCATTCACAATGCAGTCGAAGAATTCGATCATTAAAAACTTGTCATCTGGTTATTTCTTGACTGACGTAAAAATATTGATAACATACTTTCATCGAAAAAAGATTTTTTTTATTTATTTGCACTTTTCTTATAAATCGAAAAATATGAAAAATACACTGGATCATATTTCAAAGAGGAGAGGAAATTCTGCAATATTAAACACTCGGACCTATTTGGAACTGGAAGTTTGGAAAATTTAGTGGATTCAATAATCATGAGGAAAAAAATTGATATGGGTTTCGCTGGAAAACTTTTGACAATTCACAATGTTATGAGCCATATATATATATATATTTTTTTTTTTTCGTTTGTTCAATTAATTATTCGCTAGCGAGAGTTTATTAAGTGATACTAACTTGCCGTTCAAAATTCAGTATGGAATTAAACGGACGGTGGGCAAATCGCACAGTACATGCTGGAGGTAAACCGTGGTTCATTGTTCCTGTAGATGGGGAGAAAATGGCAGCGAGGGGAGAGAAAGTGAGAGAGAGAGAGAGGAAAATGATCGAAAAGGGGACACTGCAGTAGCGTAATTAAAGCATTGGCCATTCAAAATACGATGTCTACACTATATAGATCGATACACGGGCATATATACCTATGTACACTCGCTTATGTACACATATACAGGATAGTCAGAAATGTGACGTTCGAAGGGAAAATTTAGGCGCCTCCTATAAGGATCAAAATATTATATACATTTACGATATTCTTTTTATTTTTTTAAAAACTTTTTTTCATATGTTTCGCAATTTTTAAAAAAGGTAACGAAAATAATGGTGTTGAAAGCGAATGCTTGTTATCAGTGTATAATAGAATTAGTTTTAAAGATCTTTATTCTTTATCTATACTTTACCTTTTGATTTTTCTAATCCATCTTAAAAAATATTTTCCTTTGATTCTTTTTCTTTTTAGAAAAAAAGTTTTTTCATTTTTTTCCATTCACTACAGTTTTCCAGTAGTGATTAAATTTTTTCATTTATCCTGTAACGATTAAATAAACACTATGATAATTATTATTATCTGGATCGTTAAAAATGTATCTGTACGTTAACAAAAATAAAAACAGCTGCAATTTGAATTTTTTTCTCACGCTATTGAAACGTTATCGACGTAAAACGAAAATTCTCCTCGTTTCGAGAGTGGGTTACATGCCTTAATCATCGTTTTCCACATATGTAAAAAATTCGTTTTGCCCACTTTTATGTATTCCACAAGCGTGCAAAATTTAATCGAAAACTGAGAGATCGATTTCGCAATATTCCTTTATAATAGTCAAAAAAAATCGTAGAATTTACCTGGTGATAATTTAAAAAAAAAACTGATACGAAACTTCTAGATTTTTCTTTCGAACGCCATTATTTGGACCGTATGGTACATGGGTGTATATGCCAGTATTGATACCATCAATTCGAGAGATGCAACGGCTGTTGATTCGGGTTTGTGAGAAAGTATAGATAAACAAGAGAGCAACAAACATGAACATAGATGTATGCATGTGTGTGTGTGTGTGTTTGCGTACTCGCGCACACCAGACACACATACACATGTGTATATATATATATAGACATACCCATAAATATATATAAATTTATGTACGATAAAAGAAAAGCTTAGGAAAGTGACATTTTAGGATAACGTCGCAGTTATTAATAAAAACGGATATTACGAGAGGGAGACCGTACGATCGAGGATGAGTGGAAGAGAAAGACATAATCTTTTCTATTGTTTCCCTAATTTATTACTCTCGACGAGACCTTTATTAAAAGATTGCAAAGAAAGTGCGAAAAAAAAAGTCGACGTAGCGGAAGATTGATCGTCGAATATCTTTAGTTTTTATTTCCTGCGATGCTCGATAAACGAACAATGAGACCAGTATTGATTATCCGTCAATGCTTAAGGGACTCTACGCCGCGACTGACCTCGCTGCACATATCAGCCAGGTGCCACAGACCGGATGCACATACGCACACATTAATGGACTAACCTTTCCTGCTTTTTATCAAATTGAAAAATCAATCCAAGCAAGAATTTTTTCTTTTATGTTTCTTCTATTTTTTATCTAAATGTCTCCCTAATGTCTTCATTCACGATTTGGATACTATAGTTGAAACCTTCGTGGGCTCGATTTCGATGCTCCAACTGTTGCAACGAAACCTGAGTCAATTTCCTGGATTTTTATCGATTCGTCAATAATTTTGTTCTTCTAATTCGTGACTTTGCGAAAATGTACGCGAACGTACAGAATGTGATATTATACCGTTGAGAGAAAAGGACGGACGAATTATTTGATTTCATGAAAATTATTCACTCAAATGAATAATTTAATTAATTCATTTCATGTGAGTTTTTATTGTTAAATTAAAAAATGAGATTAATGAAAATCAACAATCGATTGAATTAAATATAATTGTTAATTCAATTCGATCAATTCATATTAATTGATTGAATTGAATGATCGATTTAACAAATGATAATTATTAATTAGTTTAAATTCATTAGTTAATTTGGACGTTAACGAGCCTTCGAAACTTTATATGAAGTTTGAAAAATTTATTTTCATTATAGAAGAACATTTTTCATCATACTGCGAAGAGTAAGTTATTTGGTAATTACAAGACTGGTCCTGATAATGTTTCGTAAATGAATCGTTGATGTTATCGACTGGATGATCCGTGGCGCGACTTTCATCTTACGATGTTTTCGATGAGATTAAGAAGTGTCATGTTAAATGTGAAGACAGGTTACTACGAGATCTTTGAATTAAAGGGTCTCCAAAATCACTTTTCCCCAAATACAAATGAAACTTGTAGAGGGAAGTACGTCGAATAGTGTGACGATTACAAACAATTATATGAGGAGATCATCGTCAAAAATCACAACGGGCCTCCCGAAATTCGATATACGTGAGTATCCGAATAAACTGGTGAGCCATTCAAGAACAAAGCTAAAGTTGAAATTTATTCAATATGAAAAATGCGTTGATGTCCTACAATTTAAAACAAAAAATTATCGCGCGGGACATGATTCTTTTCGATTCGAAATATAACTAAAATAGTCACTCTAAATAATGAATATAGTTGCGTGTGATAAAAGTCAACAAATAAAAAAAGTGCAAAGCGCGAAAGTATTCGAGAGTGACTGGAACGGAAAAAAAATCGAAGTTCGACCATTTTTATGACTGGGCTCGAATTTCGCGCCGTATCGTCATCAAATATGGTCCTTAAAGCAAATACCGAGCGATTGAGGGCTGCGAAGTGCGAGTGTGCGTATGCGTGTGTGTGTGCTTGGACACGTGTGAGAGAAAAAAAAAGAGAGAACGAGGAACGTTGTCACTATCCTAAATACATAAAAGATATTTGCGCACGTTGTAAAAGTTTTCTTAAGTGGCATATTACGAAGATAAATAAGGAATGCGAAATTAAAATTCACGAGGACACACCGAAAAAACAAAAAAAAAAAAATAATTATGCTACTAATTATAAAATGGAAATGTACATAGGAATTAATTGAAAAATTATCACGAATATACATTAATATGTGGCTGAATATAAAATAATACATATACACACGAATATTTATGTACAAAAGTACGTATGTGTGCGTGTGTGTGTATTTATATCGAAATAACAACATCATCGGATCTTCGTTGTGCTTTTCATTCCCAAACGAGATCACTATCTTTTCGTATATTTTTTTCATCATACTTCGTCTAAATTTTGAATTTTGTCTCGATCGACTGCGGTGAAATGCTAAGCACAGAACGATCACTCGGAACTATTTTCGAGCAAACACGCAATTAAAATGTCCCGTAAGAGCACACGTGTACAGCCTAAAAAAAGGAACGAATAAAACAATGAAAAATTATTGACTCGACCATTAAAGTCGCGATTAAGCTTCCTGTGACTTTTTTTCCCCCGACCGAAGAGAGAGAGAGAGAGAGAGAGAGAGAGAGAGAGAGAGCTGAAAGGGAAGCATTGGGACACCGTGGAAAGTATCCAAACACGTTTCCGGAAATGCATTGATGAAGGAGTAAACTATTTCGATGAATTTTAAGAATTTGTAAAATTAAAATTAATAAATCTATTTACCCCAGCAAGTGGGCATTTCTTTCATAATAGGCTCTGAAAATACAATGTCTAAAGGCCTACTCGGATTTAGACGAATAAAGAAAACCTCAAGGCTTCGACCCCCAAGCATTGATAAGTTCCAGGAGCATATGCAGAAATTACGTACAATCCTTATGGCCCACCATTAAAAAAAAAAAGTATCTTCGTACACCAGGATCTTTATACGTATTCGCTCATATCTCTACGAGAAGATACAGTTCTCCATTCCCTTGAGCCATGATACTCCGATCCAGGCAAAGTGATTGAGAAAGTCAGCGACCACGTGTTCATCATTACAGTAAAAGGACAAAACATGAATGTGTCGACAGAACGCTTGATACTCGCCTAGATCGTCAACCAAAAAAGGGAAAAAAGAGACCGGCTTACCTCAAGGATCGCCTGGTACTCCGAGCAAACCATTAAGGGAATGACGGACATGCCGGAGAATTTCGACGGGGCCCCAAGGTACTTTGTCGGTATTTAGAAATTTTTCAGTTTTGAGCTGCGAGTCACTATCGACTCAATTTTTCGGGTGAAGACTTGTGACAACTGCCGATCGCTGAGCATGGCCGCGAGCGATGATCATTATTCGCCATGGTTGCTGAAAATGAGAGAGATCGTAACTTAGCACTTTTATTTAAATTTAAAAAAATAAGCTCTGTTAAAATAATGGTAACAGCAAAATTTTCTCACGTATGAGATCATTGGAAAATCACTCTGCGAATGAGTCTTACAATTTCGTGATTACCTAGGTACTAGAAAAAAACGTTTGCCATTTTCGGTGTAAGAAAAAATTCAATTTTTTTTACTGATTTTTTTGTGAATACTTATTTATTTTTATTTCACGATAAAGAAGACCGGACGCTGAATTGCACCTGCGATCGCAAGGTACGATCTACCACTTACATCACGCTCACGCCACGGACGTGAGCATACACGTGGTATGAAAGACGGATGACGAAAAATAAAAGTGCGACAGTGGTTACCTTTTAGTGGTGCACTCAGGGGAAACAGTGATAGCGATGCAGGGGATGAGAGAGTTTTAGAGGAGGAAGTCACGAAAAAAGCTGCATACGTCTCTGCATGTACCATCGAGAGTGCTCCATCCTCCTCTTATATACATAGATGTTCTTTATAGATGTACACTTTTTTTCGTCCACCCTCACAAACTTTTATGCATTTATGTACAGGGTGGCCTGAAAAATAACGTGTGAAAATTAACACGTTTATCAACATCTATCCGCACCAATTCTATCAATAATATAATACATTATTTTATTAATACATATTTTAATACATTATTCTCTTTATTAGTTTTGACAGCCAAAAGAATAATTTATTCTTTTTTATTTGTGGACTTACTTTTATCTTTCATCATCAC
Organism: Ophioninae sp. B BG-2022a; assembly: GCA_030522765.1. NCBI lineage: Eukaryota > Metazoa > Arthropoda > Insecta > Hymenoptera > Ichneumonidae > Ophioninae sp. B BG-2022a. The sequence continues at coordinate 61,851 of JAPYZJ010000157.1, forward strand.
GAAGTGAAAGCTGAAAAACAAACAAATTCTCTTTTAAATACCATGTGTTTTATATTTTGATAAAAAATTTGAAAAACTTCCGGGGTATGAGTGACTAAACTTGACATGTTAAAAAAAATCTTTAGATCAGTTCATGTATTTCGCAATAGTTGTCCAAAATGTCTGATTGGAATGTATGTACACAAAATAAAAAATAAAAATGTGCGGTACAGGAACTTTCAATAAACAAAAGTGTAATGCCCTTATCTGGAAACTAAAAACATTTCGTTCGTTTTTCTTTGCCATTATAGTTACGTCATGCCATCACAAAGTACACTCATAAATAAATCATTATCAGGATGCCAGCGTGAGTACTTTAGATTTTGATAAATTAGATATTTTAAACAAACTTAGAGTTTAAATCTATTTTCACAGATATAAAAATGGTTTGACAAGAAGGTACTAATGCAAAACCAAGAAATATCTATGCTGCATGAAAACTCGAGAAAATAAAGTAAAACTGTTTTTTTGTCGGAAGGTTAAAAAGCTCAGCAGCTTTTCTATGGCTAGCTATCGATCGATCGTCACTTTTTGGCCCACCTTGTACACGTTTGTTTCCAAGGACGAGGAAAGATGCTCGAACGTGGTTGCAAATCTGGCAAGCTTCCTATTTGAAATCCGTGCGAACGGTTGAACGTGACGACGTCAGATCCGAGAACTGTATGCGGTGGAAAGAGAGTAAAAAAAAAAAACAAAACAAAATCTTTGCTTTTGGACGTCAGGCGTCTAAAAGCAAGGGGTCTGTATCACGCCGGATGTGATATATCGTACAGGGAACAACAATCACGAAATAAGATAGAGTGAGAGTAGTGGCAAAACGAGAAGAAATGAACAACGAAATTCACGCTCGTACGTGCCGCGTACTTTCGGGAAACAAAAGGGAGGACAGAAAAGGACGTATGAGGGAAAACGGTACGAAGGCGGCAAGGGGTTTGGAAAAGTTCTCGACTTCTTTGCCGGCGTCGTTGGTCGCTCGCAGGGACATCGTTCCGATAAACCGGATTTCAAATCCGTGCATGAACGTGCCCGGATTTTCCGAGAGAGATCAGCTCTCCTATGCTGCTGTTTTGTTCTTCCGCCTTTTTACCCCGACCACAACGCATTCTCGTCTCTCTGGATACACATTGGGCTTTCATCCACCAAGGAAAAAGAAACTCGTCAGATGCATTTCCTGAATCGAGTTTTCTGTCCCGGTCGTCTCGGGGTTGATGCGCTTGTCATTACCCCACGTATGGGCCAACGATAGGCGAGCTATCAAATTTGAGTTTCATAACTTCGCAGAATTCACCACTATGCTCGACAATCGGAGCCAGCCTCAACCAGAAGATCGAAATCTTTGAGTACCGTAAAACGGGGCTACTTTGCACATATTTTGATAGTTTTTTGGGAATTACTTTTTTTTAACAACCAAAATTAATGATGTTTTCGTTCCAAGAGAACAATGTATCCTTTAACTATCAATTTCATCCCAATATCAAGCCCTACAGACCCCCCCACAATTATATATATATTTTTTTATTTATGTGTCAAAGTAACCCCGACGTGGTGTTTATTTGACAAGGCATTAAAATGCAAGCAACGTCAAAGATCTAAAGTGTAAGGATTACTTTGATATCATTTTGATGAAAAAAATTAATATTTTATGTATTTTAGGGAAAATTTTAATAAAAACAACGAGTTATTGAGATGAATCAATCAGTTTTATCATCACTTAGGTTATAAAGTTATAGGCACTTAATCAGTCTTGTAATTATTATCTCTGGAATTAACATACATTAATATTATAACAATCATCTTTCAAAAATCGTAATGTTTTTTAACAACAATAGAAAATCTAAAAATAATTATTAATCTGTGTCCTCGCACACCATACATTCATAGGACGGATTGGTTGAGCCTTTGTTACACAT